>JARYGA010060763.1:164706-234002 GCA_030545235.1 Helianthus tuberosus
TTAATAATTCATTTTGTTTTAATTATTAAAATGGTGTTTTAAATAAATAAGTTAAAAGACCAAATTACCCTTCACTTAAAATTTAAAATTAACTGGGTTAGCCTTAAAGGACACACCGTGCAACATTTTAAAACAAAAATACAAAACTCGTCAATTTTAAAGACAAAGGAAATCGCCTGCAAAACGGTATATAGATAAAGGACAAAACCTACAATTCACTCTAAAAAAAATTAATTGGTCCAAAAAAGTAGAAAATTCGGAAATAAACGTACAGAATGAAAAATCGATTTTTCTAAAGGCAACGAATAGGAATAGCAAGAAGCTAGACCAAAAAAACAAACTCTCCAAGTACAATACAATAAGGATAAATTACACTTTTTGTCCTTTATGTTTATAGTGGGTTGCAATGGATAGCCTTTAACTTTAATAATTACAATAACAGTACTTTATTTGCAAAACTCGTTACACCTTAGGTCCTTTAACCCTAACCTGGTTAAATTTTTTAGTTAAATAAAACATGTGTCTTGCACATGAGGGTAAATTAGTAATTTACTAATATATTTAAATTAAACAAAACACATCTCTTTGTATCAGATCTCTTTCTCCCCTCTTTATCTCTCACCAACCAATCCCCACCTCCTAAGTTTAACCTGCAGATCACATATAAGAAACAATCAGAAATACAAACACGAATAACAATCAACATCAATTATCATGAATCAGTCTATACTCCAAATTCAATTAACACCTATCAGTAACTCGATTATAATTTATCAGAATTTCTGAATCAAATCAGATACATGAATCATCACTTCTTCCTATTTTTGAATAAGAACAATCTGCAACTTATATTATAAACAAGCAACGATTTCTTCATTTCAGAACTGAAACGATTCCATATGACATCCTCTTTGTGTATACTTCTCCGATTAAACAAAACTTCAGATCTGAAATTATTTTCTGAAAACGTTAACTTTGCAGCAAGTTTTAACCAGCCACCCTCACCATAAATTCAACCCATGAAACACTGCCTTATAACCGAAACCCTTGTACATATCAACCATCGATTCCCGTATTAGAGTGCTAAATGAGTACAAGCCATAAACTATGGCCGGAAGTTGCTGGTGGGGGTTAACTACCCCAGATCTGAAGCCCTTGCAACAAGAACTCTCTTTTACACATACAAATGGCTTTTCCTCTCTTTAAAATCGCCATCACCCTCACCACCGCATCACCTCCGTCCTCCACCCACCCCCTCCATAATCCCACCTACAGCCAACCCATCCAAACCCCACCACCACAACCACCACCAAACTCGGTTCACCCTCTCCTTCAGCAGCCAAAGCCCACCGGAAACCGACTGCTCGGTCCCACCGGAGCAACAGCCCATCAACGAGTACCAGTCTCTCTCTAGCTTCCCTTTCGTTTCTCCTGAGCCTTCGGTTGTTAGGATGTATCAGGGTTGGGCTTATGTGGGGAATATGTTGCTTAGTGCCATTGTTGATTTAGTGATTAGTGATCAACAGATTTGGGTGATTTAGGTGTCTGGTTGGATTGAATAAAGGCAGAGAGGAGTTGCAGGTTTGGATAGAAACCCTAATGAGGGATTTGGGGGAGAAAGGGAGAATTTATATGGTGGGGTAGATGATAGGTGAATGGACTTAAATGCCCTCATGTGCCAAACACGTGATCAAAACTAACTTAATTTTCTAACTGGGTTTGGGGTAAAGGATGAAACGTGCAACATGTTTTCCAAATAAATGACTGTGAATGTAATTATTAAAGTTAAAGGCTATCCATTGCAACCCGCTATAAACATAAAGGACGAAAAGTGTAATTTATCCATACAATAATACAATACGCTATATCTTATGTAACATACGACATCTCTTATCAATCAACTGTAGCGTCCTAGTTCTGTACACTAAATACAAAACAATTTGGATTTATGAAATTAGATGGTTAACTTTAATGTTAAATTTTATTGTATTGTGTTATGTTGATTATTAGTAAAGTATTTGTTTGACCATCCGTAACCAACTAACAGCCATGCCATGTGCCATGGGTAGCCTACGTTGCCCACATCAAACACCAATTAACCCAAGGTGTTATCCAACATGAAGGTGGGGAAGGTTAGGGGGATGACGGACGTGAGCAAGAAGATTGGTGTCCCTCACCAATTCACAACCAATCAGATTTTTGTCTTTTTATTTATTTATTTGAAATATTATTTTAATGATGTTGGTGCACAAATGTCTGTTAACTTCGTCTTTATTGAGTCTTATGTCTAGATAGGATAAACTAGCACACAACAGGTTAGAAATTAGGGTTTATATGTGAAAGGATAATTTCGAACGAAATTAACAAGTGTAATTTCGCTTGAAATGGCACTGACCATTTCACACGAAATTAGACTTTGCTATCAGAGCTCAGGAAGAAGAGTTTATACCAATTTAGCTTGTTTTCATCACTTCTACTCCTTCTTTTCAAAATTAAACAAGATTTAACGGACAAAATGAACCGAATTTCACAAATATCATGTAAAACACTGTTTTAAAGAATCCTTGAAAGAATTGGACCAAAATTCGATCAAAAACCGGATCAATTTGACAAAATGGTGGCCAATTTGATGATGTCATCATAATTCCGCTCGAAACTGTCTCTGTTGCTTCACACGAAATCACTAATTTCGTTTGAAAGTACTGTTGTTTCACACGAAATTAGATTTCGCTTGGAGATTTCGTTTGAAAACACTATTCTGTGTGAAAATCCTGATTTCGTTTGAGTTGGGTATTTCGTGTGTAAAGTAATTTCGCTTGAAAGGCTTATTTCGCGTGAAAAGCTGATTCCGTTTGAACTAATTTCGCTTGAAACTGTTTTTGTTAAAAATAAAAAAAATTAAATTTTTTTATAAGTGTTTGTTGATTGTTTCAGATACGTGAAGATGGATGAGTTTACGAATCCGTTCAGTGACATGTTTGCTTTCACGGGAAACACTGGAGATGATACATCAAACAACACAAATGAAAACGTTTCAAATCCGAGTGCGAAGAAAACTCTTCTGATTGACTCGTTCGGGTCACACGACGATCCAATGAATTTTCAGAAAATCCAAAAACATTAGAAAATTTGAAAAAATCAAAAACATGATAAAATCGAAAATGAGTTTTGTTGTGAAAAAAGAGGAAATGATAGTACATCAGTGGATTATCACAGCATGCTAAAGAATTGGAAAGTCAAATGTGATAAATGGTCTCACTGATGATGTGCCAATAGGTTTTTACACATTTAGTAGATTGTGACGAGATATAAACCTAAATTTCAAACTTGCTTATCTCGTGGGGAAACATCTCTCGGATATATGGGTAACCCCCGAAATCTTGTTTAAAGGTCCCTCTTTCTGAGATACTAGGTCTTTATGCTTAGTGATATCTGGGGTAGTATCCCGGGACTTCTGATTTTGCGGAAGCAATGGCCTAGTCCCCGGAGAATACTTTACGCTTTCTTGAAATAAAGCCCACCCTCAGCATAAAAAATGATGAAACATTGCAAAATGCTAATCACGTGCTGTTGAAGAAAAGATTCTCTAAAGGGAACCCACCAAAAGTCGAAGCCGTCATCTCTCTGATTTTGCGGAAGCAATAGCCTGAGCTCTCACGGCCCTCGCATTTAAACCTTACAGATATCATCTAGGTATACTCACTTGTAAGACTGGATATTGGGATCTGGATACGGGAGTATATTCTGAGGTGGGACACGCGAATAAGTTTAAGTGCTTAAAACATTAATTTCGTATCTCGAAACAGTTGAAATTTGTGTGAAAATTTAAAGTGGATCAGTATACTGACAATCTAAGTGAATCGTTTAGAACTTAAAATGTTTAAAGCTTAACGGTGTTGGTGATTTGTTTCAAAAACTGATATGATCCTCTTACACAAACTCACAAAAAGTATTGTCTGTATATAGTTCTTTACTGCATTTCATTTAATGTAAAAAAATCCAAAAAGATTTTCGGAGTGTTTTAGCATAAATCTTTTGAGAAAATACAAAAAAGATTTTTGACAACTGATGTTGAAAAGCTGATTTTCAAAATTCCGAGTGCTAAATATGATGAACAAAAGGTTTGGGAGATTGTGTTTGAAATGAGAAATTTTTTTGAAATAAAAATGGTATTTTTTTCAAGTGGTTCATCAGAAATTATTAATGTTAAATCATTTTGAGATTGATTCTACATGTGGTATATAAATTTGTCAAATTTTAAATTTGTGAAATTTATTTTTGGGTAGAGATTTGTGCAGGAAACAGGATAAGAGTTAGTCACAGATCTTTGGATAAAAGATTGAAAGTTCCTGATTTTGGTGTGATAGAGAGCCAGATTTAGATCCTGTGAACCTGTGAAAGCCAGATGATGATCCTAGCACAACTCAAGGGGGAGTTTGATAGCAAAGGGGAGTCTGAAGATGCTGATGCTGATGAACTTAAGGAATCAAGAGATCTTATCAAGAGAATTAGAAGACTCAAGAGCCAGGTTGATATTCTAAAATTGAAGATTAGATCAACATCCGAGGAGGAGATAAGTTGATATTAAGGAAGAGAGAAGAAAGAGATTGATTGAGGATGCTTACAATGGAGAATTTTTGGAGAGAGAAGACTGATAAAGGCTGAAGATTGACAACCGAAGACTCGACACCGAAGACTTCGTCAACATCCGAGGGGGAGTTAATATGTTTTTATAGGTATTTCGCTTGAAATGACACAGGGTCATTTCATGCGAAATCAAGTGACTAATTTCGCTTGAAATCAGTTGCTGATTTCGTTTGAGTTAATTCCGTGAGGAATTAGATTCCGCTTGAACCATTTCAAGCGAAATTATCTCTCCTATAAATACCTGATGTGCCTATTCATTTGTAACGATTCTGATTCCGGTAGCGAAGCTCTGCCGAAGTGTCTACAGCATTGTAATCGATCTAATATCAATCAAAAGACAGTTTAAAGTGATTTCTAGTGTATTACAGTTGAAATAACATCGATACATCTGTTTCCGCCTTTTGTATTGGTGAAGACCTCTTCTGATCGACTCGTTTGGGTCAGTAAACGATCCTACAAGTGGTATCAGAGCTCAGGAGGAAGAGTTCTTACCATTTCAGCTGGAATTTCTGTTTTCTGCACCTTCTTTTCACAATTAAACTTGATTTCACGGTTAAAATGGCTTGATTTTCAAATATAATGTGCGTAACAATGTTTTAACAAACCCTTGAAAGTTTCAGACAATAATTCAGCTTAAAACAGTTCGAAATTTTAATTCCGCTCGAAATTGATATAATTTCGCTTGAACATTGCTATATTTCACACGAAATCAGATCATAATTCCGCTTCAAAGTTGATTACGTTTGAGTGTGAGCATCAGTGTGTAATTCCGCATGAAATAGCAGTTGATTTCACACGAAATCATCTATTTTGTTTAAAGCTAATTCCGCACCAAAAGGTTATTTCGTATGAAAGTTGATTCCGCGTGAAAAACATACTGATTTCGCTTGTAACGTTGATTCCGTGTGAAAGGTTGATTCCGTGTGAAGAGGTATTTCGTTTGAGAGTGTTATTTCGTGTGAAAGATTTGATTTCGCTTGAAAGTGTCAGAGTTTTGTGAAATTTGTTACCGAAACATGGAAGAGGAATTTTATAACGCATTTCCTACTACTCCGACTACTCCGGCTAGTGTTACTCAGAACTTGACCATGGAAAATGAAACGGGCACTATGCAAAAACCGCCAAAGCTTATGAACATTGAAGAGTATAAAGGATAGGAGGAACGATTCGAAAATTGGGTACAAGCAAATTATTTGGATGCTTGGGAGTGTGTTGAAACAAAGTATGTTAGACCGACGAATGATGATGAAGAGGAGATTGCTATTAAAGATCTAAGTATTGATGATAGAAAGAAATACAAAAATGAAAAGATGATGATTAGTCTATTGCATCAAGCAGTTGAAGAAGATATATTGATCTTACTGCAACACAATGGAAGTGCATATTCAATATGGAAAGCATTAAGATCGAAGTTTGTTGGAAGCCAAGAGATGGTCAAGAACAAAAAATCGCTTTTGAAAAAGGAATTTGATTTATTTCGGGGTTTAAAAAATGTAAACACAAAGCAGATCATAGAAAGATATTGCAATCTATTAGCAAACATGAAAAGGTTAAGCATCACAAAAGATAATGAAGAGTTGATTGAAAAGCTGGCTGATGCGTTGCCACATGAAACTTGGGGCACATATCTTATGATGTTAAGGAACAAGAAAGGGTTTGGTAGTTTAACACTCAGTAAGTTTATTGAAAAGATTGAAGCTCAGGAAATGGAACAAAGAAAGATTTCAAGAATGAAAGATTTTGATGGTGAACAAGATATTGGGTTGTATTACAAAGGAGGAATCAGTGATAAAACCAATGTGTCACCAAAGATCGAAACTGCATTCAATGCTAAAAATTCATCTGGTGGATCATCTCAAGGATCAAACATCAAAACAGGATTTTCTCCACATCCATCATTTGATCCAAACTTTTCTGCAACAAAGAATGGTAAAAGATTACAATGCAACATTGTTTTAAATCTTGAGAATGGTGAAAATTTCTCGGAAGAGGTTGCTAAAGGTCACATGTCATTATTGGGAACCGTTTTGGAATCATATGAGAGTTTAGTTGCAGGTCGGATCGGGAATCCAATGTTGACAAAAGAGGATTACGATCAGATTGATGCTGAAGAACTGGAATTGATGGATATAAAATGGTGTTTGGCGAGTGTGTTGAGGAGAGCTGAGAAGTTTAAACAAATTACAGGAAGAGATGATTTCCGTGATGCAAATGTGTCTACTTTAGGATTTGATAAATCTAAAGTTACTTGTTTTCGTTGCAGGGAAAAAGGACATTTCAAGAGGGAGTGCAAAAACCGCGAAGCAAGTGGAGCTCAAAATCCGTTCAACAACAATGACTATTATCGGAAACAATTTATCATCAAGTTGCTCAACAACAACAACAACAAGAACCACAAACTGCACATGCCAGAAAGGCAATCGAAGAATTATCAAAAAGAGCTTGTATGGTGAATCAAGATGATAAAAAGTCAACAAAAGATTTCAGTTGGGATAAATATGTTTCAGCTGATAGTAAAGCATGTTTGATAAACCAAGATGATGAAAAATTACCAGAAGGGTTTAGCTGGGCAAATTTCAGTTGGGATAATTATTATCCTAACAAAAATCCAAATCACAAGGCTTTTGTTGCTCGAGTTGCTGAAGATAGTGATAATGATGATGATTATTATGCAAGAAGAATGGAAAAGCACTTAAAAATGATGGAAGAGAGTGACAGTGATGATGGAAAGACTCAAAAGAAAAAGAAAGAGAAAAATATTAAAAAACATGTCAGCAGTGATGATGAAGAAGTTCCTGTGATAAAGAAGAAAATAAAAGACATTCCAGCTTTCAAAGTTGATGAAGAAGTTAATGCACAAAAAGTTCATGTGAAATGTGAAAATTGTGAAGCAGTGAAGAAGCAAAACAGTACATTGATTCATAACATGAATAGATTGAAGGAATCTTATGATGTTCTGAACAAAGCAATGAATCAATACAATCAATCTAGCAGTGAACAAGCAACGGCTATGAAGACACTTCAAGGAGCTTTCATGACAAAGCAGAAAGTCGTTAACAATTACATTGAGAAGTGTGCCGTTCTGGAACAAAAACTGGAAACTCAGCAAATTGAAACAGAAAGAGTAAACCGTTTGTTAAAAAGTTACTCATGTACTTCTTATGTCATTGACAGGATTTATCCAACAGTGGAAGGCATGAAGGCTTTTGAAGAGGAAGAATCTGAAGGAAAATTTTCTAAAAAGAAGAAGGATACTGAAGTGAATGACTCTGGTAAGAAACAAGGTTTTAGTTACAACCAGTGTCCACCCCCGATTGAAAATGGATATTCACCACGAAATCCTAATTCAGAAAGAGTCAAAAAGGCAACCAACTTACAATGGGAATCTGAGCCATCAGATAATTTGCCAGATAGTATTGATGTCACTTTTACGTCATCTGACACTGATCATGAGTCCGAGTTAATAAAAAAAGTGGTCGATCAGGTGTTGGATAAAGATGAATCCGAGGAGTCAAAATCAAAGTCAGAGTCAAAGTCTGGGTCTGAAAGTTTGAGTTCAACTGAAAACAGTCCAAAATCTTCGGCTAAAAGAGTTTACAATAAAGAATTCCAGTTATCAAAATCTAATTTGAATGATGAACCAATCAAAGTGGCATATACTTTGAATGATTCAGACAAATTATATTCTGATGAGGAATTTCCAATAAGATGTGTTAAACCAGAAATGATAAAAAAAGGTTTTCAAACTAACAGAAATTAATATTTCTGAAATAAAAGATGTAAATCTTTCTAGAAATCCAAGACCTTACACCTCAAGAGTACAACAAAGGTTAAACAAGAAAAAGGGTTACAGTTCTGGTTCTGGTTTTCAAAAGAAACCAAACCATAACGGTAATTTCAAAAGAAAAGGATTAGGATTTATTCCATCAAAAAACCATAAAAATGAGAAAACTTATAAACCAAAAACTGTGTTTGTTTCAGGAATATCATCTGAAGAGGAAAAAAGAAAAGTTGTTCAGGAATCAATCCAACAAACAGAAATTAATATTTCTGAAATAAAAGATGTAAATCTTTCTGGAAATCCAAGACCTTACACCTCAAGAGTACAACAAAGGTTAAACAAGAAAAAGGGTTACAGTTCTGGTTCTGGTTTTCAAAAGAAACCAAACCATAACGGTAATTTCAAAAGAAAAGGATTAGGATTTATTCCATCAAAAAACCATAAAAATGAGAAAACTTATAAACCAAAAACTGTGTTTGTTTCAGGAATATCATCTGAAGAGGAAAAAAGAAAAGTTGTTCAGGAATCAATCCAACAAAGAATTCCTTGCTAAGAAGCAAGAAGAGACGAAGAAGGAAGTTGCTCAACAAAAGAAGGAGACAAGAACCTGTTTTCAATGCAAAACAGTTGGTCATATTGCTAGGAATTGTCTAAAGGCAATCCAAACAAAACAGGGAGTCTCTGAAAAACTGAAAGGAAAGATTGTTGAGAATGAACCACCAACCAAACAATTTAAAGTTTTCAAAAATTCGAAGTTTGAGGTTGGTGAATGTTCAAAAAGGTTTTACAAGAGGAAAGCAAATCTTGACAATCAAAAGTGGGTTGTTAAGAAATCTGATGATAGTTCTAGCAATGATTCTGATTCGTCAAAATCAGAGGAGCTATTTTCTGGCGATGAATCTGATTCCACAAAGTCAGAAGAGCTACAAGCTGAATTAAAATTGGGAACATCAGTGCCGCCAATGGATGATGTAAATTTTCCACCATTGCGAGCTGAAAATTTTAAACAAAAAGTTGGTAAAATTGAGATTTCAAATCAATTTTTCTCTGAAAAGAAAGAATTTGATGTTGAGAAAGCCTTTAACCCCAAAGTAAAGCATATTTTTGGTAAAATGGTTCATGGTAAAGTCAAAGGGGTGAAGGAGTTTTATGAGAAGAAAATGAAAAAACCAGGTAAAGTTGGGTCGTCCCAGGTTTGTGACTGGGATGGTACCTATTATGATTGTTAAAAATCAGGACTTGCCGGAGCTCCCAAGTTGGTAATCGTGGAGCAGAAATCGGCATCTCTCTTGAGAAATTCACGTTTGTGATATTTCGACTTACAAGTGGTAAATCAGGGACATTAAGTTGTACTTGATTTTCTACAAGTGATATTTGATGTTTAAATTGGAAAATGTTAAATTTTTCAAGTGGTTAAAAAAAAGTGATGAGTTGATCCCCTAACCTACAAGAGGTTTTGTAAAATCAACAAACCTAATTTTCCAGAAAAACCATTTTTGATTAAAACAAACTTAAGTGTTTTGAAATCTTAATGGGAAAATAGTTTGTTGTCAGGGGGAGTTCTGATTGTTTATGCCAAGTGGATGGCGATTTGAAGTGATTCGATATCTGTTGTCATTTTACTTGTATAGTTTGTTTTCAAAGTTTCTTTAAATGATTTTGAGAGTGTGGAGAGTGCATATGGCATATACGACAAACCTCCCAAACTGATGGCGATTGAAGAATACAATAGATGGGCTAAAAGGTTTGAAGAGTGGCTAAAAGCGTTTGCATATCCAAGCTGGAAAAGCTTGAAGAATGGTTACAATATCAGAAGATCAGATTATGAAAATTTAGAAGGCACTGATAATGTAGAAAGTTTTGTTGCTGAATAAAAGTGCATTGCATTGCTTCATCAGTCTGTGAGAGACGACATAATATCGTTGATCGAGTACACAAATGCAAAAGATCTATGGGAGAAACTTAGAGTGAAATGTGTGGGTAGTGCTGAGATAGTTAAAAACAAAAAGAAATTGTTAAGAAAAGAATTTGATTTGTTTGGATGTTTGAAAAATGAATCTGTGTCAAAGATGATCGAAAGATTCGGGCATTTGAAGCTGGAACTTGCAAGACACGGAATCGTGTACACTCAAGAAGAATTAGTTGACAAACTGTTTGACTCGTTGCCAGATGAGAAAGACTGGCAGTATTTTGCTTTGATGTTGAAGAATACAATCAAGTCGGAGGATCTGACGGTTGATCTGTTAATCGAAAGATTGGAAAGTCATGAGCTGGAAATCAAGAAAACAAACAAAGTCAATCATTCCTCATATCAGCAGAATGTTGTTGATACATATAATGTGGACGCGACTCGGTTCGGTTCAACTTGGTGCGACTCGGTTCGGTTCAACTTGGTTCGACTCGGTTCGGTTCAACCCGGTTAGGTTCGGCACAAGCCCGACGTCACGACATTCCTCCGTCGTGCGCCCCAGAGTTCGACACGCGAAGCACGAAGCGCCGCGAGCCGGTTCCCGCTGCCACATCATCATGACATCATCATGATGATGTCATGATGATGTCGCAAGTGACTAAACTTATCAAATATGAAACAAATTGAATCATGAACGTGCATGTATAGTTGGGATTTACATCTGGGCCGAAATCATTGGACCATCCATATCACTTGAGCCAATCAACTTAATTGATTAAATTACACTTGGGCTGAAACAACCAGTGGGCCGAAGACCTATTTGGACTTTGATTTAAACTTGGGCCTTTACTACAAATGACGAAACAGATTGTATTTAATGTGTATGTCGACGAAACAAGATGTGTTTCGTCGACTTTATGTGTTTCGTTGTGATTTTAGTGTTTCGTCATGTCGTGTGTCTGTGTTTAGTATAAATACCTCTCTCTGTTTCGTGTGAAACAGAGATGAGAGCATACCAGTAAAGAAACTCTGCCAAAATTCTGTCAAAACTGTGTTTGTATCAGTTTGTGATCGGTTCTCATCCCGTTAATCAATAGAGTGTGTTTCATTGGTTAATCCATGTTCTTTATTAACTGTGTTTGGTTTGCACAGTCTCGGGGATTCCGCACCCGTTACCGTGTTTGTTATAAACAGGGAATAGGTTTTCGTTATCGATCCTCACCGGACAAACGGGACCTACAAGTTAGTGAAATGACTTCCTACAGTGTTGCTACAAATCATCCGGAAATGATTGCACGATTTGCTGATGCTGTCACACCCCCAAATTCCACCTGCGGAGTACCGTCCGCTTGAGGGCGTGACCGACCAGGATCCAGCCACCAATTATACTGAGCGTTGGATAATAGTAAGGATGATTACCAACCATAATGGTTAGTAAACACCATAGTTTAAAGTTCAACGTTTAGGTTCAAATAACAGTTAAGTAAGTAGCGGAAGCATAGGCAAAATAGTTTAAACAAAGTTCATAATTCAAATTATGAAGAACCCAACACGCGGGTTTAGACGACCACTACACTTCCCAAGCAGCAGCTCCTCAGTCACTGGTTACCTGCGAAGCATCCAGTAAGGGGTCAACAATAATGCTGAGTGAGTTCACTAGTTGTCCAGTTTTAATTACCAAAAACTTGTTTCACCAGTTAATTTATCCGTTTATACATGCCATGGGGAGCTACCCCAAAAGTTAGCAACTAAACTGTTTTTCCAATACCGAACACTAGGTGACCGTTGCGTATCCGCAAGAGAGTGCCCCGATGTCAATGTTCTATCATCATTGACGGATGCCTGAGTACATTAGTTCACGACCGATCCCATACCTTGGCACGGTGTGAGGTTGGTAAGACCTAAATAGCGCTATCAACTAATAACCCGTTCGCCTGGCCCCGGCGACTAATCGGTATTAAGTAGTAGGGACTTTAAGTGATAGAGTTTCGTTTAGTGCCGTTGGTTGCAATCCGTATAAACAGTAATTAACTAAAAGGTTCCCAATAACAAGGGAAGAAAAGTAGGTTGTATCCCTTATAAAGGGATAGTGTTGTTTTTAGTTCTGTTTCCCAAACCACCGGGAATACATGCTTTAGGTTGTGAACTCACCTTGGGTTGCTCGGTAGATTAATTACCCGGTTGATCACGTTGGTCACCACGTCCTAGCATGGTTACCAATATAGGTCAAGTTGGGGTACAAGTATTCACGTATAATCTACACATAACTACACATAGCATGCACAACATATAATTACAGCACACAACATGTAATTACAGCAACAGAGTTAACAGTTAACACGTAGTCCATTTAAACAGTAACAAGCATGCACAACTAACACACTTTGGGCCCAATAACTAACAGCCCAGTCGAGAACACACAGTTGCGAGTCGCAACCGGAGGTTGCGGCTTGTCATGCCTTGGTTGCGAGTCGCAACCGGTGTTTCTACTTGTCATGATTTGGTTACGAGTCGCAACCGGAGGTTTCGAGTTGTCGTGATCTGGTTACGAGTCGCAACCGCCGTAGTTTCGAGTTTTCATGTTTTGGTTGCGAGTCGCAACCGGGGGTTGCGAGTCGCAACCTCGGAAACGTGCACAAGAAACCTTCTAGAACCTCTGATGTACTAACCAATAGAATTCTGTTTTCATGAGATTTTGTACTGGCCAATAAGAGTGCATAAACATGTTTTATTGTCTAATCTATGTTCAAAACGGATCAAACAGCCATATTTCAAATATTCATATGATATTCAACCCACATTCATCCAGTTCATCATCTTGCAAGCATGTTCACCCAAAACAAAATACCATTTAGTCATCAATATCGGCCCTATATCTAGCACATAATCATCATCAACATAACTAATATTCATTCTTCATCATTCACTTAAACATATTTACAACATAACATACAATCATCGGTTTAATGGTAATGCATAACATGCTATACTAACATTTATTCTAAACACCAAACACCCTATACTAACCATCATTTATCATTCAAATGTCTTATGTTCACATATTTCATTCAAACATCCAACTAATCAAATAGTTTGTGCATCAAGAACCATCATTTTAAGTCAAACAACTATAATACACTAACCGGTTGGATGAAGGGGTACAAATGATCGATGAACCAAGTTCCGAGTGATGACCACAAGCTTGAACCGAGATGATCCGAGATGATCCGAGAGCTCCTCTTGTTGTTGCCGGTTTGATCCGTGAGAGGGAGAGGAGAGGGGGTGAGTTTGATGTTAGAACCTTAGGGTTTTAGGGTTTTTAGAGAGAGAGAGAGGGAGAGTGTGTGAGATGAGGGAGTGTGAGAGTGATGTTGCCAAATGGTGCAAGTTGTGAGGGTGGCCGGTTATATATCTCGAGTGGGTAAGGGGGGTTTCCGGGTGGGCTAAGGTTACGGCCCAACCGGCCCGTATCGTTACTTGTTTACTCGAGACCGAGTGGTCTCGAGTCGGGTTCGGTTCGGTTCACACTTATATATATATATATATATATATACATACATAATACACACGACACAATCAAAAGATCACATAATGCACAATAATAAATAACAAGTTCTCATTTAATATTATATCTATGCACATACATTCATTTTAAAGACGACAGTTGGTTCGGGGAAAACCCGAAGTGTCACATGCTCTACCTCCTAAGTGGAGTCCATTCATTGAACTTCTAAAGCATACGGGCGCGCTGGATGCAGCAAATGTCAGTCTTTATGAATTCATTCAGAAGTTGGAGAACAAGAACGAAGAGGAAATTCGGAAAGCTAAAAGGATTGCAACGGCACCTCCTCAAAACACAGAAATGTATTTGCCTGGTTTTGGTCCTTCAGCTAGTTCTAGTCCCATTCAGCAACCGAAGCTTCAAACGGCGTTTGTATCCAATACAAACTCTTCTCCGTTTCCATCGCAACCACAGTGGAATCAAAGTACTTACATGTCACAATCTATACCTCAACCTCCACCTCAAGTCCAACCACAACAACAACAAGCGCATTATACCAACAATCCTTCACCCCAAAACACCAACACTGTCAGAGTTGATACTTCCAATCTTTCAAAAGTCAGTGTAGAAGTTGCAAAAGAAAATTTGGAACTTCTCAACACAATGTTCAGTTCATACTGTGGATTGGTAGCAGGTCAAATTGGAAACATCAATATGACCAATGAAGATTATCAGCAGATAGACCGTGATGAA
Organism: Helianthus tuberosus; assembly: GCA_030545235.1. Classification (NCBI taxonomy): domain Eukaryota; kingdom Viridiplantae; phylum Streptophyta; class Magnoliopsida; order Asterales; family Asteraceae; genus Helianthus; species Helianthus tuberosus. Next base: position 179,299 of record JARYGA010060763.1, read on the forward strand.
ATGGAGTTAATGGATATCAAGTGGGCGTTTGCAAGTGCTGTTAGAAGGGCAAAGGTTTTCATGAATCGAACTGGAAGAACTTCGTTGGATGGCAAAAATGATACGAAGTACGGGTTCAATAAAGATGCGGTTACATGTTACAATTGTGGCGAAAAGGGTCACTTCAAACGTGAGTGCACCCGGCCAAGCAGACAAGGCAACCAGAATCCATTCAGAAATCAGACAAGTACTTCCAATGCCAATCCAGATAACCGTGGAAAAGGGATAGTAGCTGTGGACAACACCACCAACCAGAACCAGTCTGGACCATCCAACACCAATCGAGCATTGACCGTTCAGGCTGATGAAGGGTGTAATTGGTCTGTACAATTCGGAGATAAGGATCAAGGAGGTGGAACCGCATGCTATGCAAAAATCATCAATCACATCAAGCATGTTCACAAGGAAGAGTTTACTGAAAGTGATGATAGCTCGGGTTATAGCGGGAGTTCAGATGAAGAAAGCTCGAATGCGGGAGATTATACTTCTGAAGATGGATCTTTCTCTTCTCAGACTGCCTTCATGGCTAATGTCACAGCCTCTTCGAGTCAGGTAAGTTCTAAAACTCCTAGCATATGTAGTGATTGTGCTAATATGAAACATGAATGTGATAGAGTGAAACTTGAATGTGATACAATTCATAGTCACAATCAGAGTTTAGTTGTTGAACTGTCAAAGTGTAAGGAGGCAAACATGGCCTTAGCTCGAAATGAAAAGGAGTTTAAAACAGTTATTGAAACCCAAAAGAAAAGTGTTTCCGAATTAACAAAAACTGTTTTCAACAAACAAATTGGTATTAATAACTACATTAATATCATTGAGGAAACCAAGAAAGAGCTAGCCGTGGCCAAGTGTGAATATGAAGCGATCAAGCTCAAATTGGATAGTTATTCTAACTCCCGATATGTGCTCGATCACATCATAGATGTTCAACAGCTTAAAGGGAATGTGAAAGGCGTTGGTTATAGGAAGTGTCCACCCCCTTTGAGACACGACTATACCAAGTTGCCCGATGAGGAGGAAATGCCTCGGTTTGAACCAACTGTTCCTCTTAATTATGAGGAGTTTACAACTGGTCTAGGGTTCAAATCGGACAGTTCCTCGGAGGGCTCATCTGGAACAACCGAAAATTCAGCATTTGTTGGTACGGAACAAAGTCCTCCCACAATTGAGGACTATGATTCGTCCGATGATGAACCAGATGTGAGTGATGAGGATAAATCTCTTGAGAAGAATAAAGGAGTAGAAGTGCCTTATGAGAATCACATTCTGTGTGATCCTCCTACTCCTGCTGTGCATTCAACTGGTGCTAAACAAGAGATAGATCCTATCACTGAGACCGTGTCTACCATTAAAAGTGATAACGCGTTGTATACTTTAGTTGGTGATGACAAAATTTATTCAAACACAGCTTTTCCAATTAAAAATGTCAATCAATCTTTGATTGACAAAGTGTTTGAAGATACTACAACTAAGTTTTTGGGAAAAGCGATCCCGAGAGTTTCAGTAACTCAGTGTGATCCGATTCCAAAAGCAGAAGTTAGAAGAAAATTTGGAAATCAAAAATCACCAACAAAGCAACAACCTGTCGCTTTTAAGGGTAAACAGCAACAGCAGCGAGCTCAAAATTCTAAAGGTTCACAACCGAAGGTTGAGACCAGAGCTCGTTTCAAGAAGAAAAACAATGATGTTAAATTTGTAGCATCCAATGGTTCTGATAAAATTGAGACTTTTGAAAACAAATCAAACACCGAATTTGTTCAAAAAGCCAGAATTTTAGAGCGTAATGCTCAAAACAATTACACCCAACACACAAACGGGTGTGATGAAGGAACAAGTACCTATGGGTCTACAGGTTCAACACGTGAAAGTCGAACAGGATCTCCTAAGTTTGTTGAAAGGAGAAAATGTTTCAAATGTGGGAAGTTTGGGCACATCATTAAAGACTGCACAAACTCGCCCAAACCAAATTTTGTAAAAAGAGCCCCTTCTGAACAAGGTCACTCACAAAGTCGTCCTGTTTCTCCAAAACATGATAAACGCACTATTAAAGAACATGAAACAAAACAACGACATAAGAATGTGAAGGTGATCGAAAAGGCATTAAAACCGGAAAATGTTAAAAGGAAACCAAGTTCACAACAACCGTTAAAACCAGAAAGTGTAATTAATACACAATCTGGTAAATGGAAACAAGCTTGGAAACCGAAAACAGGTGAAGGTTCAGGGGGAGGCATGAAATTTCCAAATCATCAAGAGATTGAAATTACATTTCTTGATTCTCAGGGGCAACCTAAGTCTATGAAGGCTTGGGTCCCCCTCTCCAACTAATCTCTGAGTGAGTGTGTAGGATATTCCAGGAGGAACTATCGATAGTCATCGGATTGTTGATAGTGGAATGTTCATGCACAAGATAGGCGACTCAAAGCTCCAAGATATTGTTATTTCTAGGAGTGGTTGCCTTTGATGGAGAGAAGAAGAAAAGGGAAACAGAGTTGTCTGTTGAAAGAAATTGATAACTTCGAGAAAATGAAAATCATTCTAAAAGTGTGATTGTTCAAGGCTTTGATCGGGTCCCCAGGATAGATTCAAATCAAAATGTACGCACCTGCAGCACGTTTGAAGTTCAAAATCAACAAAATGAACGTGCAGTGTACATTTCCTCGCGGTGTGATTGAAGAAAATGTGTTTGTTGAACAAACCAACCGGGTGTGCGGATGCCTTGGCGTGGATTGAACAACCGCACACTACTTCTCAAAGAGAAAGACAAAGACCTCCGCTGGTGCAATGTGGAAGACCAGCCAGACCCAAAGGTTTCTGATCTTGTTGCTGTGAAGAGATTTCTCAGTAGCTACAAAATCGGCTTTGAAATCCACACCGGGTGGATATCCAGTTTGGGAGAGCGCTCAGATTCCTTGCAATGCACGAAGCAGTTGCAGGATACGGTTTTAAATTCTAATCTCTCCTATACTTGTCGATATTTAAGCTGCTTTATAAATTGTTATCCTCTTGTAGCACTCTTTGGCCTGACACGTTGATCTCGAATATCACCTCGCACGTGATTGTTTCAATATGAAACTCGTCAATGTTGTCATGGTCCGCACCGCTTACCGACGTGCCAACTCATTTTTTCCAAAATTCGATAAATCATTTCTGATTAAATTAATTTTGGTAAACGGCATTGAGGTAAAACATGAGTTAAAACCGACATCGGGAAATCGTTTTTGTATATATCTTTGTGTCTTTTAAATTTTATCATAGTTTGTTAATTTTAGGGGGAGTAAATCCAAATTTGAAAATTCAAAAACAGTGAAAAATTTCAAAACGCAAAAACAATGGAAAAACAAAAATGAGTTTCCTGGCGAGAAAAAGAGAAAATGATAGTACATCAGTGGTCTGTCTAAACCTCTTTAAACTGAAATGCAAAATGTAAAACGATAAGCAGCTCTATATAAGATGTATCGGTAGGCTCACAATCATTTTAAAGTGTGCAGGGTGATATAAATCTTAAATCGACTGAAGACCAGGTGGGAACCGCACATTGGCATATGGTCTTAGTACCGAAATTTCGTTTGATTGATTGCCGAGGTTCTGAGATATTCGGTCTTTATGCTGTCTTATCATCTGGGTATCATGGTTGTATCTTTTACCGAAACTAAACGGAGACGTAGTCTAGATCTTCCATGATACTATACATACGTGTACATATTGCATTCGACCTCAATAAGTGATCAACAATCACATGTCCAAACAAAATAAGTGATAATATATCACAGATTCTTTGCGGGAGTCAAGTTCGTCTCTTTGCTGTACGAAAGTACTGACCTGTTCACGGACTTGCTCTTGTGCCCTTCATGCATCTGAAAATCAAGTTCCTCATCAATAAGTGATTCTATCACATAGGGCTTGTTTTCATTCAAAATAAGTGAGTTTCTCACATCTTTTATACGGTCAAACAGATGATAATCGGTATATTCACCGGTAAGATGAACTCTCGTGCATACCTTGATACGGGAATGTGTCGTGTGTGGATGAACACCGGTCGGTAAGTATAATTCATACCTTAACGTATCCCCTCGCCATGATTACATCTGATAAGTTGAGCTTATGTGGACAACAATACCGATAATTGTTATAGGATGTTTATCTTAATGTTAACTAAATGAACAAAAAGAGCGTTTTGACGTGACCGTACACTGATATGATTCTCTTACCCTCGAAACTCGCAAAAAGAATGTCTGTAAATATTTATTTACTGCTTTCAGTTTCTGTATCTTTGTATATATTTATTTATTGCTTTCCGTCTTTACGTTTGGAAAATAAAAAATTCCAAAAAGATTTTAGGTGTGTTTTAATATAAACTTTATAAAAGCCAAAAAGATTTTGCTTCTAGTTTATTTTTGATTGACTGATGTTGGAACTCGAGTCTATCCTACCCAAAATCCTGATTGTGAGCCGGAAAACAATTGCACCTTCATAAACTGTCGAAGTTAACAAGTTTTGAATGTTAAAGGATTAAAATTAATCATTTTCTAAACTTTCAAACTGTTGTCGGTCGGTGTTTGATTGAGATTTAATCTCATATGTGTCGTTTGTTTATGTTAACTATATTCCAAGCGGTTGTTCTCATTATGCGTTTAGCTTTCTTGCCTGTGCAGATGCTAAAGGCGAGGAGAACATGTTCGATGACAAGCTTTGGAATGAAGACACGAAGTCGAGGCACTCAAAGGATAAAATGATCGAGTTGCCGCTGACCCTTCATCAACACCACAAGGATCTGAAGAATTGACAAGTCAAAAAATTCACGAGCATGACTCAATGGAGAGTTCATTTTAAGGGGGAGTTTGTTAACACACTACCTAAATGAAAAAGGAGTTTGTTGATACACTTTCTACTTATGACGCGTGAAGACTTTGAAGATCCTCCGACACAAAAGACACAGAAGACGAACAATCACAGAAGATGAACCTCACGAGTAGCGTCCAAGGGGGAGTTTGTTGATACATATAATGTGGACGCGACTCGGTTCGGTTCAACTTGGTGCGACTCGGTTCGGTTCAACTTGGTTCGACTCGGTTCGGTTCAACCCGGTTAGGTTCGGCACAAGCCCGACGTCACGACATTCCTCCGTCGTGCACCCCAGAGTTCGACACGCGAAGCACGAAGCGCCGCGAGCCGGTTCCCGCTGCCACATCATCATGATGATGTCGCAAGTGACTAAACTTATCAAATATGAAACAAATTGATTCATGAACGTGCATGTATAGTTGGGATTTACATCTGGGCCGAAATCATTGGACCATCCATATCACTTGAGCCAATCAACTTAATTGATTAAATTACACTTGGGCTGAAACAACCAGTGGGCCGAAGACCTATTTGGACTTTGATTTAAACTTGGGCCTTTACTACAAATGACGAAACAAATTGTATTTAATGTGTATGTCGACGAAACAAGATGTGTTTCGTCGACTTTATGTGTTTCGTTGTGATTTTAGTGTTTCGTCATGTCGTGTGTCTGTGTTTAGTATAAATACCTCTCTCTGTTTCGTGTGAAACAGAGATGAGAGCATACTTGTAAAGAAACTCTGCCAAAATTCTATCAAAACTGTGTTTGTATCAGTTTATGATCGGTTCTCATCCCGTTAATCAATAGAGTGTGTTTCATTGGTTAATCCGTGTTCTTTATTAACTGTGTTTGGTTTGCACAGTCTCGGGGATTCCGCACCCGTTACCGTGTTTGTTATAAACAGGGAATAGGTTTTCGTTATCGATCCTCACCGGACAAACGGGACCTACAAATGTTGAGTTGTATTACCGAGGAAGTGTGATCCCGAAGAATGTGTCTCCCAAGACAGCTTTCTCAGCTGAAAGTTCTAACAAGTCAAATCAAGAAAGTTCAAGCAGTGGTTATCGTAGAGGTTCAACTTCAACTGCTCAAAGTCAATCAGTTCCAAAGAATCTGTTTCAATGCAACATTGCTGTGGATTTGAAGAATGCTCAAAATTTCAGTGAAGAATCCGCAAAGCAGCAAATGGTGTTCTTAGCTTCTGTGTTAGAGTCTTATGAGAGCCTCGTTACTGGAAAGATTGGACACACTAACCTCACCAAGGAGGACTATGACCAGATTGACCCAGAGGAGATGGAGTTAATCGATATCAGGTGGTGTATGGCTAGTGCAGTCAGACGAGCTCAAAGGTTTATGGAGATTACAGGTAGACACTCTATCGGAGGACCTTCCACAAAACTTGGATTTGATAAGTCGAAGGTCACATGCTTTAAATGTAAACAAAAAGGTCACTTTAAAAGAGAATGTCGAAATGCATATGCTGATGATATGGCAAATCCATTCCGTGAAGATTACTACAAAAGAGCAATCTATCATCAGAACAAATTTGAACCTCCTAGAATGAAGCAGGTTGAAGATAATTCCAAAGAAAAATCCAGAGCACTTGCTATTATCCATGACGATGAGGGATATGATTGGAGTGAAGTGTTACCAGAAGAAGAAGACGCAGTGGGCTATGCGTTTGTGACAAAGATTGTTCCTTTCAAAGACTCCAGAACAGAAGAAGTGAAATACGTCAACAGAAAGATGATAGCTCAGAACAGGATGAGCAGAATCTATCGTACATACAAAGAAGCTAAACAGGCGAAAAGATGGGATGCTGATAGAGAATGTTACCTAGATCCCAATGGAAACATTGCTGTTGATCCAACTACTGTTGATGTTGAAACTTTCATCAAACAAATTGCTGAAGAAGAAGAAGAAGAAGCAAATCAGAGATTGTGGTGGGGAGGAGGAGAAGTTAAAGAAAAAGCTGAAGAAAAAGAGAAAGAGTCGCAGCCAAAGAAAGTTGATGATGGGATTATTGATACAACACAAGAATTCATGGCTGAGAATTTAAAGAAGATGGCTGACAAAGTGTTTGCTGCGAAAGAGCTAGAGGTAGTTTCTGGTTCTGGCACTGAGTCTAAAAGCAAGGTCAGTCCAAATGATGCAACCAATGAGTCAGGTAAGAAAACTAAAAATGAGAGCGACTGCAAAAATTGCATGAAAGACTGCAAGGTTTGTAGTACACTTGCTTACCTTAACGATACTAAGACCGAAGAACTGACAAGAAGAGTCAGAGATGTTGAAGATCAGATCTTAAACCGTGACAAAATGTTGAAAGCTTCAAATGAACGTTTAAAAGAATTAACTGAGAAAATTGAAAATGATAAAAGTGACGTAGAAAGAATTAGGAAAGAAAACGAAAAGGTAATTCATGAAAATCGTCAACTTTCAGAAAATTTTGAGAAGCTAAAACGAACGGTAAAAGATTCTGATGAGAGAAATGGTAAGACATACAAAGAAAATGTTCAATTGTCAGGAGTTCTTAGGGTTAAAGAAGAGTTAATCAATCAACAACTGGATGAAATTGCTAAGTTGAAGCTTCAGTTTCAAGAAGCTAAAATTGAAAATGAACGCATCCAGTTGAAATTAAACAGTTACAACTCCGCAAGTTTTGTTCTTCAACATATCGTTCCTAAACCAATTGGGAAGAACAAAGCAGGCGAAGATGTATACTTTGATGGAACCGGGGTTGGATTTCATCAGGTTCCACCGCCAGTTTTAAACAATTTTTCAAAGAAAAAATCAGGGTTGGTAACCGATGAAGAAGAAAATGAAGTTAAGCTTCCAGACACGATTGATGTCTCATTTACCACATCATCTGATGAAGATAGTGTCCAATCTGAAATTGTTAAAAGCATGGCTGAAAATGTTTTGAAAACTGAAAGTGACACTACTGAGGATGATGAATGCTTTTTGGATAGGTATATTCCAAAATCAAAATCCAAAAACAACTTAAGTGACGAACCTAATCTTGTGATGTACAAGATGGCGGGATCTGATAAGTTGTATTCGGATCGTGATTTTCCGTTGGAGAATGTGAATGTTGATCAATTGAGAAATGTGTTCAAGTTGGTTGAGATTGATGTTTGTGAACTTGAAGGTTTGAAACGTTCCAAACGGCAATTAAATTTTGAAAAAGATAAAGCTTACTATAAAAAACCTGTTGTACTACCGCGTTTTTCTAACAACAATCAAAACAATTGGTCGAGTGGTTATAAGGGTGGTAAGAATTATCAAAGAAGGAACTTTCAAAACAAGAAGTTTGTTGACAAAAAGGTGTTTGTAAAAAGCTCGAGTTCTCATTCCGAGCAAGAATCTGAGATCTTTTCAAAATCCAATGAAGAATTTTTTGAAGAAAAGGCCTCACAACCTCAGACCGAAGGCACAAGTCGGGTAGTTGATACTCGTACATGCTTTAAGTGCAACAAAGTTGGACATATTGCATGAAAGTGCACCAACTTAAAACCTAAGTCTGAAGTTGTTGAGAGTCAGAAAAAGAAAGCTGATGCAAAAGGCAAAGTTCCAATTGTTGTTAAGAAGAAAGTTTTGAAAAATGAAAACACCAAAATCAAAACTGACCCATAAAGAATGTGGTAACTAAAACTGACAAATTTTACAAACGGGTTGCTTCGCCTCAACAAGCATGGAAGCCAAAATCAGTTGAAAAGAAATCAAGTTCTCCAAAACCAAAGGTTTCTGAAAAGGAAAAACAATCGTCTTCTACCAATCCGGTAAAGATGAATGTTCCTGTGGATTACTATGAGAAACTTGAGATTCAAAAGTCTACTACTTCCGAAAAGAAGTATGTTCAAAAGAAAGACCAATCTTCTGGTCAACCTCCTAAAAATGATTTCTTTTTATACAAAGAGGTTGAGATTGGGTCTGAAGAGAACTTAAAGATGAATGACAAAAATTTTCCGCCACTTTACACTATTAAATCTCACATCAATGTCAAGTTACCTGAGTCGAAAGAGGCTTGGGTGGCATCAAAATCTAACTAAATAGTTGTGATATGTGCAGGAGCTTCCAAGATCCGTTTCACGTTGGATTATGGATAGTGGAGCTTCTCGGCACATGACGGGGAAGAAAACCCTACTGTACGATGTTCGTGGGTTTAATGGAGGTTATGTGGGATTTGCAGGAAATCAAGGTGGTCGAATAGTTGGTGAAGGAACTTTATCAAATGGAATTGTCACGTTTGAAAGAGTAAACTACATCGCCGAGCTTGAAAACAATCTTCTGAGCATCTCTCAAATCTGTGATCGTATGTATACAACGCACTTTACAGACAAAGAATGTTTGATCTTGAAACCAGGATTTGTTGTTCCTGAAGAGTGGGTTATCATGAGAGCACCCAGAGTCAATGATCTGTACGTGTTGGACATGAGTGTAGCAACTACTACCACGGGTCGGGCTCACAGTTTATGTCAAGAGCAACGGAAAAAGAATCACAATTGTGGCATCGAAAGATGGGCCATATTCACCTGCGAAAAATGAATCACCTGGTGCATAACGACTTAGTTATTGGTGTTCATGTGAAAGGTTTTCATCTTGAGGGGGAGTGCATTAGCTGTGTCAAAGGCAAGCAAAAGAAGAAATCTCACCCTGGAAAGAAGGCTAACTCAGTCTCAAGACCGTTAGAGAGACTTCATATGGATCTTTTTGGCCCAGTGAATGTCAAAAGCATAACTGGAGATCTCTACTGTCTAGTAGTAACAGATGATTATTCAATATTTTCATGGGTATCTTTTCTGAAGACAAAAGATGAGACGTTTGAAAGTTTGATGGCGTTGTTCAGAAAAATTGAAAACTTGTACCAAACTCGAATAAGAAGAATCAGGAGTGATAACGGTACAGAGTTCAAGAACAACAAGATGGAAGAGTATTGTGATGAGAGAGGTATATTGCAAGAATTTAGTGCTTCTTACACTCCACAACAAAATGGGGTAGCTGAAAGAAAGAACAGGACGCTAATTGAAACGGCCAGGACGATGCTTGATGATTCAAAAATACCAGTAAACTTTTGGGCAGAGGCAGTGTCAGCCGCTTGCTATACACTTAACCGGGTTCTCATAGTGAAGAAATTCAACAAGACATGTTTCGAGCTGATCAATAACCGCAAACCGAACCTGAAGTATTTAGAACCGTTTGGGTCTCCCTGCACAGTTCTAGAGCCTTTTGGAAAGTTTGGTGCAAAGAGCATTGAAGGAATATTTGTGGTTTACTCAAGTCCATTAAAGCGAGTCTTTGTTCCAAGCTTGAAGCGGATTATTGAAGCACACAATGTTGAATGCCAAGGTTACACAATGCCACCGCAGAACCCAGGCGACTCATGGCGTTTTAACTATGATACTCTGTGGGATTCGTTTGACATAGAAGAAGAAACATATTTTTTTGACGAGTTGGATATTCTGAGAGAATATGAAGAATCACAAGAAAGGTTTCCAGCTGAGTATTCTAGACGACAACGGCAAACTTCAAATGACGATGAAGCCGGTCCAAGGAATGCTGGTGAATATGATGATATTCAACAATCTTCAGAACATGCTCCTGAAAATCATACGGCAGTCAATGATAATCAAGAATCTGATGATAGGTCTGTATTTGATCATGGTGATTTAGATTCTGAGGGGGAGCAGATCCAGATTTCAAGTCAAACAATTCCAGTCAGTGAACAAGGTGCAAATCAGAATGTCACAAATTTGGAAGGCGAGGTAGATGTTCCAGGCGAGGTGATGCCGAGAACTTTTTCGTACCATCCAGAAGAACTGATTATTGGAGAATTACAATCAGGCGTTCGCACAAGACGTCAAATTGACCAAGGCCTTGTTTTTATTCTACAGTTGCTCCGTTACAAACTGAGTTTTCACTTAGTTGTTTTATTTCGCAGATTGAACCGCGAACATATAAGGAAGCACTAACTGAAGATTCTTGGGTCAATGCGATGCAAGAGGAGCTGAGTCAGTTTGAGAAGTTGGGTGTGTGGAAATTGGTAGACTTGCCTGATGGTCACAGGAAGATAAACAACAAATGGGTGTTCAAGTGTAAGAGAGACGATCGAGGGGTTATTATTCGTAACAAAGCTCAACTCGTAGTCCAGGGTTTCAGTCAGCAGGAGGGGATAGATTTCACTGAAGTATATGCTCCAGTTGCTAGACTTGAAGCGATCAGAATCTTCCTAGTATTTGCATCTTGGAAAGGTTTTAAAGTTTACCAGCTAGATGTTAAATCGGCTTTTCTCTATGGGAAGGTAAAAAAGGAAGTATATGTCGGACAGCCACCGGGCTTCACCGATCCAATCCACAAAGACAAGGTTTATTTGCTGGATAAAGCGATGTATGGTTTACACTAGGTCCCGATAGCCTGGTACGAGACATTGTCTCAACATCTGCTTGCTAACAGCTTCATCCGTGGAAAAGTGGATGCCACTCTCTTCACCAAAGAGGTCGACGGACATCTTCTGATAGTTCAGATATACGTGGACGACATTATATTTGGGTCAACAAATGAAAATCTGTGCAAAGATTTTGAAAGAGTTATAAAGAAGAAATTTGAAATGTCATCGATGGGTGAGATGAAATTCTTCTTGGGACTTCAGGTTGATCAACTACCCGAGGGAATTTTCATACATCAGACGAAGTATGTTCATGATATCTTAGAGAAATTTGGGATGTCAAGATCTACTCCAGCTTCCACCCCGTTAGCAACGAACCATGGGATAAACCCTGATCTCACCGGAGAGAAGGTAGATGAAACGTTATATCGTTCCACGATCGGATCGCTGATGTACTTGACAGCTTCAAGACCCGATATTATGCATCCAACCTGCCTCGCAGCAAGATTTCAATCTAACTCGAGAGCATCGCATATGGTGGTTGTGAAACGGATATTACGCTACCTAAAAGGAACTCCATGTCACGGCCCCAGCCCCGGTTTGACCCGGTCAGGAGCCGCGGGACAGGAACCCGTGGTATTTATTAATTGATGCGACAGCGGAAGATTCAACAGGATCTTTTAAAATTTGAAAATGCCCGATTATTTTATTTCATAATTCGGGATAAACCCCATAATTTACAATAGAGGAATTTAACTAGGAAATTCCCTGGTTTTCAAAACATGTTTATTTATTTTATTGAGCCACCTCTTCAAGCTTGTTAGTGCTCCGTAGCACGTTTTCCTTGATTTACAGCAGGTCGCCTGAAACATGTTTTAAAAATATTTTGTTAGCGAGGAAATACTGGTGAATCATTCATTTTGCACAAAACGACACATAGTTATAAATTACAGCATAAGAGCGATTACATTGGCTTTTATCTTATTTTTATCTGGCGCCGTGTCACCTGGTGACGATGGTCATACCACTATTGGGTCCTTCCCCAAGTAGTGATGATTATCACTGTTAGGATTTATTAGCCTAACCGTGAGAAATTAGTAATGTGCACAATACCCCAATTAGCCAGTGATTCAAGATAACCATGACTTAATCCCTGTAATCATAACTTTTGAAAATGGTTTGGAGTATTGTAAAACATAATTGATAAAAAGAGAATGACTCACATTGCAGATTTATATGGGCAAAGTTTAGCTTACTGATTAGCCTTGTAACCTAATTTAAATAACAATGCACACGAACTAGGTCAGTAACTAATACAGCATTTACGATAACTCACGAGATTAAAACCCTCACGACGAATGACAAAGTGCAATACTTAAACATCCATCGAATTCACGACGAATGACAAAGTATAACCCTAATTTGAGCAGCACTTAAACATTCATCGGATAGTTTCAATCGATCGGGCATTGAATCGTAGCATCGATCGAGTTAATACCCTGTATCGTAGCAGCACCCCACTATTGTAATTTCGACTTTTGAGCAGTGAGAATTCGTTTTTGAGTTTTGGTTTCAACATCAGAGGACTGCTCGTAGCCCAAGCTATTTATAGGTGAAATTTGATTCTCACGCGGCCCGCGTGAGCCTTCACTCGACCTTTACGCGGCCCGCGTGGCCACCTATTCTACGTGTAGGGTTGCTGGGTCACGCGTAGGGTTTCCAGATGGATGCCACGTGGATCTGGAATGCTTATCCGGTCAAACATGAGTTGACGCGGCCCGCGTAAGCTTCCCTTAAGGCTTAAGCGGCCCGCCTGAAAACCCAAAAACTTTGATTTCTTGATTTTTCATGCACAGTAGGGTTTCAGGGGTCCGGGTTTTCACTTATGGGTCGTTTTGAGACATTTTTGAAGGTCCTTACATTCTCCCCACCTTATTTAAAATCTCGTCCTCGATATTTACTGAAATAAGTGAGGATACTTTCGCTTCATCTCCGATTCCAACTCCCAAGTGTATTCGGGTCCTCTCTTTGAATCCCACTTGACTTTGACCAGTACTAATCTTTTATGTTTGAGAAACTTGATCTTTCTGTCTTCTATTTGCAGTGGTTTCTCAACAAACTTTAGCTTTTCGTTTACCTCTATATCTTGAAGAGGTACTACCAAGGAATCGTCAGATAGACATTTCTTGAGGTTGGATACATGAAACACGTCATGTACTCTAGCTAGCTCCTCTGGCAGTTGTAAGCGATAGGCAACTGGTCCTATTCGTTGGATAACTGGGAATGGTCCTACGTACCTTGGACTCAGTTTTCCCTTCTTCCCAAATCGAACTACTCCTTTCCAAGGAGAAACTTTCAACAGTACTTTGTCTCCAACTTGGAATCCTAACGGCTTGCGCCGATTGTCTGCATAACTCATCTGGCGATCTCCAGCCGTTTTCAGTCTTTCCTTGATTTGAGTGATCTTGTCGGTAGTTTCTTGTACTATTTCAGGATCTGATAATTGACTTTCTCCTATTTCTGCCCAACAAACTGGAGTTCTACACTTACGTCCATACAGTGCTTCAAATGGGGCAGCTTTGATGCTTGAATGATAACTATTGTTATAGGAGAATTCAATTAAAGGTAGGTGGTCATCCCAATTCCCCCCAAAATCTATTACACATGCCCTAAGCATGTCTTCCAGGGTTTGGATCGTCCTTTCACTCTGCCCGTCTGTTTGAGGATGATATGCAGTGCTTAGATTTAGTCGGGTTCCCATTGCTTCCTGGAAACTTGTCCAAAAATGGTTAATCGATCTACAATTACCCAAATCGCATCATTACCTTTTCTGGTTTTGGGTAACTTAGTAACAAATTCCATTGTTATGAGTTCCCATTTCCATACAGGCATTTCTAATTGTTGTAGTAGACCTGAAAGTTTCTGGTGCTCTGCTTTAACTTGTGAACAAGTAAGACACTTGGAAACATACCTAGCTATGTCCTTTTTCATTCCTATCCACCAGAAGTTATTCCTTAAATCCTGGTATATCTTATTGTTACCAGGATGCATGGTATACCTAGATTTATGGGCTTCTTCTAAAATCTTATTTCTTAATTCTCCCTGCTTAGGTACCCAAATTCTTTTCTTGTGGAATCTACAAATTCCATCAGCTCTTTGTTCCAATTCCTTTATTCTTCCTTTCATTCCTTCAGCATCATCCTTGATTGCTGTTTCTTGAATACTTTTCAGTTGTTCCATTAAATCTAACTGTAGATTTAATCTAAGAGCACGAACTCGCTTTTGCTTTTCAAGATACTTACGACTTAAAGCATCGGCAACTGCGTTTGCTTTTCCTTCGTGATATTGAATATCACAGTCATAATCACTTAAAATCTCCATCCATCTTCTTTGCCTTATGTTCAATTCTTTTTGCCCAAATATATATCTTAAACTCTTATGATCTGTATAGATAGTAAACTTACTTCCATACAGATAGTGTCTCCAAATCTTAAGGGCAAAAATTATGGCTCCTAATTCTAAGTCATGAGTCGTATAGTTTTCTTCGTGCTTTTTCAATTGTCTTGAGGCATATGCAATTACCTTCTTGCATTGCATTAGCACACATCCTAATCCTAGCTTAGAAGCATCGCTAGGGATGGCAATGGGTCGGGTTCGGGTCGGGTATTGGCAATCCCATACCCATACCCGGTTGTAAAATCGTGTCCCATACCCGACCCAATACCCGTCGGGTATATGTCGGGTAATTACCCGTATGGTACCGGGTATACCCGCGGGTATCGGGTATACCCATTAGTTTGTTAAAAAAAATAAATTGGGATTTCCAAATACATTTTTTACTATTATAATTATTATATAATTTTATGTATGCAACAACTATTATAAATTAAAATATACATTATATAGATATAAGTTTTAGCATAAATTAATAATAACTTTATAATATGTATACACTTATATGTATATACTTCACAACATATAAAATATAAATACTATCATCGAATACATATGTTAAAAGAAAATTTATTTTTTCACATTATAAACATACTAAAATAAATCACTAATAGATAAGGGTTAATGGAAAATATAAATATAAATTAAAAACTTCGGGTATATAGTTCGGGTAAACGGGTATGTGGTTTCGGGTAATCGGGTCGGGTATCACCTAATCCCATACCCGACCCATACCCGCGAAATTTTTTAAAACTAAACCCATACCCGGCCCAATACCCGTTGGTATCAGGTATACCCGTCCCATTTGTGTCGGGTTTCGGGTATACCCGTCGGGCTCGGGTATTTTTGCCACCCCTAAGCATCGCAATACACTTCAAAATCTTCTGTTCCTTCTGGAAAGGCTAGAATTGGAGCGTTTGTTAGCTTTTGCTTTAACATCCTGAAAGCCTCTTCTTGCCTAGGTCCCCATTCAAACTTAACTGCTTTACATGTTAGCTTAGTTAATGGTACAGCTATTTTGGAAAAATCCTTAATGAATCGTCTATAGTATCCAGCTAATCCTAGAAAACTTCTAATTTCCATAGCTGATTGCGGGACCTTCCATTTAGTAATTGCTTCTATCTTAGAGGGATCTACGTGAATGCATTCGTGATTCACCATGTGTCCTAAAAATTGCACCTCTTGTAGCCAAAATTCACACTTCGAGAATTTGGCGTAAAGTTTCTCTTCTCTTAACAAAGTTAAGAGTGCATGCAGGTGTTGACAGTGCTCATCCTGACTTTTGGAATAAATAAGTATATCGTCGATGAAGACAATTACAAATTTATCCAAATACGGTTTACAGATCCGATTCATCATGTCCATAAACGCTGCTGGAGCATTTGTTAGTCCGAAGGGCATGACTGTAAACTCGTAATGACCATACCTAGTTCTGAAAGCAGTTTTAGGTATGTCTTCTTCTTGTACCTTCAATTGATGATATCCTGAGCGTAAGTCTATCTTAGAAAAGTATCTAGCTCCTTGAAGTTGATCGAATAGATCATCAATCCTAGGTAATGGGTATCGATTCTTAATTGTAACCTTATTCAATTCCCTATAATCGATACACATTCTCATTGACCCATCTTTCTTTTTCACAAACAACACTGGAGCTCCCCACGGGGATGAACAAGGTTGTATGAATCCTTTGCTTAGCAATTCATCTAACTGCTTTTTCAATTCTAGCATTTCAGTGGGTGCTAACCTATAAGGTGCCTTAGCTATCGGTGTAGTTCCTGAAATTAGATGAATCCTAAATTCTACTTCCCTATTGGGTGGTAATCCCGGTAGTTCTTCTGGGAATACATCTGGGTATTCTGATATTACAGTAATTTCTTTAAGTTCCTTACCTTTCGTGTTAATGATTACTGAAATCATATACACCATTTCTTGTTTTCTCGAATAACTGGCCAACTTCATTACTGAAATGAATTTCAGTGGCTTTCGTGGCTTGTCTCCTGTAATCACTACTAATTCTCCTGTGGGTGTATGAATTTCTATGGAATTCTTATCACAGAGAATTCGAGCATGGTTGGCTACTAACCAATCCATTCCTAATACAACATCGAATCTTGCTAAATCCATAGGTAACAGGTTTGCAGAGAATTTATGTCCTAATAGTTCTATTTTTCCTTCTCGCAAAACCTTATTTATTTTAACTGAATTCCCATCTGTCGTTTCGACTGTAAAAATCTGCCTAAAGTTGGTTAGGGGTAAATTAAGAGCTTGGCAGAATGAAGTATTTATAAAACTTTGGTTTGCACCAGAGTCAAATAATACTTTTGCATAGACGTTGTGAACTAGGAACGTACCAGCTATCACATCAGGAATTAGTTATGCTTCCTCAGTAGTCAACTGGAAGGCTCTTGCGTTCTTCTTGGTAGCTCCTTCTGCAGGTTTAGCTTTGTTATCAGCTGGTTTGGCCAATTTAGGGCAGTCTGGCCTAAAATGTCCAGCTTATCCGCAGTTGTAGCAGATTGTTGCTTTCTTCCTCCTGCAATCTTCTTCTTGGTGCCCCGGAATTTTGCAGAAATTGCAATACCCTTTGCATCTTCTAAAATGCTTTCTTTTGCAAGTATTGCAAAATGGAATAGTGGAAGATTGCCCAGTTCCTTTTCTCTTGAAATTACTACGATTACCCACACGGAAACCGTGGGTAATCTTTTGGGCTACTTCCTTCTTCCGATTTTCTTCTCTTGTACGTATCAGTCCGCCAGTTAGGGTATTAGCTAATTCCACAGCATCGTCAATAGTACGAGGTCTCGCAGCTTTAATGATATCACGGATTTCGCCAATCAATCCCCAAATACAGCGGGAAATAAGCACCGGTTCTGGCGAAGCCAGGGTTGGTACCACTCTCGCATATTCGAAGAATGTCGAAGTATACCCTCGACAGTCTACATCCACCATCCGGTGGTTTAGAAATTTATTTGCCATTTGTTCCTTTTCATACTTGGGACAGAATTTTCTTTCCACTAGCTGCTTAAATTCTTCCCAACTCATGGCATAGGCCATATTTCTTCCTTTAGCTTGAAGTACCGTATTCCACCATTCTAGCGCCCCTTCTTTAAAAAGATGCGACACATATATAACCTTGTCTTCTTCGACACATTTACTTATCATAATTACTGCTTCGGTTTTCTCCAACCAACGCAGTGCCGCAGTCGCCCCTTCATTGCCTGCAAATTCAGCTGGTTTACAGGCAAGAAATTCCTTGTAAGTGCAACCAGGTGTTGCAGCTTTCATTCTTTTTAGACTTGGGGCTTGTAGTATATTATCGTTATTGTTATTGTTGTTATTGTCGCCTCCGTTTACACTATTACTGAAATTGTCACCGTGTGTGCGTTTGCTAGGAATAATCTGTTGAGGTTCAACTGGATTCTGTGCAGCAGCAAGTATTGCTGGAATAGCATTGGCTATTCCTTGAGCAAAGATATTTTCGATATCTTGCCTATTTAGAAATTGATCTTCATTGTTATGCTCAGATTGATTAACTTCATTATCGGGTTCATTACCAGCATGTGCCATCTGGTAATTAATTTGTATAAGTAATTAGTATAAAATAATTAATAACCAAGCATAACAAAATAATCACATAAGCACGTAAACAAATATAGCCAAAATTGTCGATCTTTCGACGTTCGATATTTCATATATAATAAGCATCCGTGCAAGCTGGTTATCTTACAAAAGTTTTATTTTTAAGTTATTTCACACAATTATATTTTATTATTATTAAACACATACTTTCACCATCCCGTGCTATCCCGTCAACTGGCATTTTCAGTAACGACGTTCCCTCTCGTCGTACTTCCAGGAGATCTGTTCTCCCACCTCTCGGATTCGATTTCCTGCATCCATCAACTCCTCGCCAAAATGGCAGAGTTCAGCTAGGTTCTCATTGCTCATTGGTGGGTTTGGTGCAGGTTCTGGGTTGAACTGAGGGAAAAAGGTATAAGGATTATTTAGGAGGTTTTGAAATTGCCAGTCGTTGGTCCACCATTCGTCCATTCCTAGAGGTTGGGTGTGGATAAGAGGTTCTGGGATGGCTGGTTCCAAGTTTATTGGAAGTTGGGTTTTGGCAGGATAAGGGAAAAGGTTTTCATTGATAGGCCTAATAATATCACAACTTGCCAGTATGCGATCTAGTTCTTCCTGCAGTGGTAATTCCTCGAACTGCCTAGAACTTTCCCCAATTTCTATTCCTGCTTGCTTAAAATTTTCCTCGATCTCGATCCCTTTTCCTTTATTAATGGGAATTTCTATCTTGGGAATTTTCCTAGTTGCTGGTTTCCTTCTGCGCACACGCCTCCAGCCCACAAATCTTCTTTTTTTCTTAGGCTTTGATTTCTCCGGAGGTGGAGCTTGAAATTCCATAGGTTCCTCAACATCGGCTAAGTAACCAATAAAGTCTTTGGAAACTTCTATTTTCACAGGATAGAGATTGAGATTTTCAAGAGCTTCAGATAATTCATTCATGCTGTTTTAGCATTTATAAAGAAACACACAAAATTTTAGGTTAAAAATTAAAATTTTCACATAATCATAGAAGGGCAATCAGAAAATTTATTATTTAATTACAAACATCTAATATTTTATTGAAACAAAATATTTTTTTTTTATTTTTTTTTAGTACAACTTAAAATTCGAAACATACTAGTGGTTATTTATTAGATTTAAAGTTTCTGGATTTGTAGTTGATATTGGTACTGATGATTTAATCAAAAGTTAGCATTTACTGCTATAGTGGCTAACATGTAGAGATCTGCCCATTGTTCATCTAACTCATCTTCCCATGGTGGGTTATTGCCTATTTTCTGAGTTTCCTTATTACTCATCACTCCTTTTGGTTGTGACTTCTTTATTTTCTCTTGACTTTTTCTAATAATCAAACTTCTTTTATTAGGGGTAAGTGGTTTCTCATACTGTGCCTTACGGACAAATATTCCTTCCTCAGTTTCTGCTGAGTATCTTGAGGAATGTGATTGGGATGAGGATCCCTTATCTTTTGGTACACTATCTAATTGACGATAGATGTCCGAAAGTCTTTGTTTACCCATACTGTAAATAACAAGTAGTCAGTTAATAAAACACAAAATCACAAAATGGTAATCCGTCAAATTAACTATTTCTTAAATACTTAATAGGCTTAAATCAGTGGCTCTGATACCACTTTTTCCTGTCACGGCCCCAGCCCCGGTTTGACCCGGTCAGGAGCCGCGGGCCAGGAACCCGTGGTATTTATTAATTGATGCGACAGCGGAAGATTCAACAGGATCTTTTAAAATTTGAAAATGCCCGATTATTTTATTTCATAATTCGGGATAAACCCCATAATTTATAATAGAGGAATTTAACTAGGAAATTCCCTGGTTTCAAAACATGTTTATTTATTTTATTGAGCCACCTCTTCAAGCTTGTTAGTGCTCCGTAGCACGTTTTCCTTGATTTACAGCAGGTCGCCTGAAACATGTTTTAAAAATATTTTGTCAGGGGGGAAATACTGGTGAATCATTCATTTTGCACAAAACGACACATAGTTATAAATTACAGCATAAGAGCGATTACAATGGCTTTTATCTTATTTTTATCTGGTGCCGTGTCACCTGGTGACGATGGTCATACCACTATTGGGTCCTTCCCCAAGTAGTGATGATTATCACTGTTAGGATTTATTAGCCTAACCGTGAGAAATTAGTAATGTGCACAATACCCCAATTAGCCAGTGATTCAAGATAACCATGACTTAATCCCTGTAATCATAACTTTTGAAAATGGTTTGGAGTATTGTAAAACATAATTGATAAAAAGAGAATGACTCACATTGCAGATTTATATGGGCAGAGTTTAGCCTACTGATTAGCCTTGTAACCTAATTTAAATAACAATGCACACATACTAGGTCAGTAACTAATACAACATTTACGATAACTCACGAGATTAAAACCCTCACGACGAATGACAAAGTGCAATACTTAAACATCCATCGAATTCACGACGAATGACAAAGTATAACCCTAATTTGAGCAGCACTTAAACATTCATCAGATAGTTTCAATCGATCGGACATTGAATCGTAGCAGCGATCGAGTTAATACCATGTATCGTAGCAGCACCCCACTATTGTAATTTCGACTTTTGAGCAGTGAGAATTCGTTTTTGAGTTTTGGTTTCGACATCAGAGGACTGCTCGTAGCCCAAGCTATTTATAGGTGAAATTTTATTCTCACGCGGCCCGCGTGAGCCTTCGCTCGACCTTTACGCGGCCCGCGTGGCCACCTATTCTACGTGTAGGGTTGCTGGGTCACGCGTAGGGTTGCCAGATGGACGCCACGTGGATCTGGAATGCTTATCCGGTCAAACATGAGTTGACGCGGCCCGCGTAAGCTTCCCTTAAGGCTTACGCGGCCCGCCTGGAAACCCAAAAACTTTGATTTCTTGATTTTTCATGCACAGTAGGGTTTCAGGGGTCCGGGTTTTCACTTATGGGTCGTTTTGGGACATTTTTGAAGGTCCTTACATTCTCCCCACCTTATTTAAAATCTCGTCCTCAAGATTTACTGAAATAAGTGAGGATACTTTCGCTTCATCTCCGATTCCAACTCCCAAGTGTATTCGGGTCCTCTCTTTGAATCCCACTTGACTTTGACCAGTACTAATCTTTTATGTTTGAGAAACTTGATCTTTCTGTCTTCTATTTGCAGTGGTTTCTCAACAAACTTTAGCTTTTCATTTACCTCTATATCTTGAAGAGGTACTACCAAGGAATCGTCAGATAGACATTTCTTGAGGTTGGATACATGAAACACGTCATGTACTCCAGCTAGCTCCTCTGGCAGTTGTAAGCGATAGGCAACTGGTCCTATTCGTTGGATAACTGGGAATGGTCCTACGTACCTTGGACTCAGTTTTCCCTTCTTCCCAAATCGAACTACTCCTTTCCAAGGAGAAACTTTCAACAGTACTTTGTCTCCAACTTGGAATCCTAACGGCTTGCGCCGATTGTCTGCATAACTCTTCTGGCGATCTCGAGCCGTTTTCAGTCTTTCCTTGATTTGAGTGATCTTGTCAGTAGTTTCTTGTACTATTTCAGGACCTGATAATTGACTTTCTCCTATTTCTGCCCAACAAACTGGAGTTCTACACTTACGTCCATACAGTGCTTCAAATGGGGCAGCTTTGATGCTTGAATGATAACTATTGTTATAGGAATTAAAGGTAGGTGGTCATCCCAATTCCCCCCAAAATCTATTACACATGCCCTAAGCATGTCTTCCAGGGTTTGGATCGTCCTTTCATTCTGACCGTCTGTTTGAGGATGATATGCAGTGCTTAGATTTAGTCGGGTTCCCATTGCTTCCTGGAAACTTGTCCAGAAATGGGAAGTTAAACGACTATCCCTATCCGATACAATGGAGAGTGGAACTCCATGTAAGGATACAACTTCATCTACATACAACTTTGCTAACATTTCCATGCTAAAGGTTTCTTTCATTGGTAGAAAATGAGCTGATTTGGTTAATCGATCTACAATTACCCAAATCACATCCTTACCTTTTCTGGTTTTGGGTAACTTAGTAACAAAGTCCATTGTTATGAGTTCCCATTTCCATACAGGCATTTCTAATTGTTGTAGTAGACCTGAAGGTTTCTGGTGCTCTGCTTTAACTTGTGAACAAGTAAGACACTTGGAAACATACCTAGCTATGTCCTTTTTCATTCCTATCCACCAGAAGTTATTCCTTAAATCCTGGTACATCTTATTGTTACCAGGATGCATGGTATACCTAGATTTATGGGCTTCTTCTAAAATCTTATTTCTTAATTCTCCCTGCTTAGGTACCCAAATTCTTTTCTTGTGGAATCTCCAAATTCCATCAGCTCTTTGTTCCAATTCCTTTATTCTTCCTTTCATTCCTTCAGCATCATCCTTGATTGCTGTTTCTTGAATACTTTTCAGTTGTTCCATTAAATCTAACTGTAGATTTAATCTAAGAGCACGAACTCGCTTTTGCTTTTCAAGATACTTACGACTTAAAGCATCGGCAACTGCGTTTGCTTTTCCTTCATGATATTGAATATCACAGTCATAATCACTTAAAATCTCCATCCATCTTCTTTGCCTCATGTTCAATTCTTTTTGCCCAAATATATATCTTAAACTCTTATGATTTGTATAGATAGTAAACTTACTTCCATACAGATAGTGTCTCCAAATCTTAAGGGCAAAAATTATGGCTCCTAATTCTAAGTCATGAGTCGTATAGTTTTCTTCATGCTTTTTCAATTGTCTTGAGGCATATGCAATTACCTTCTTGCGTTGCATTAGCACACATCCTAATCCTAGCTTAGAAGCATCGCAATACACTTCAAAATCTTATGTTCCTTCTGGCAAGGCTAGAATTGGAGCGTTTGTTAGCTTTTGCTTTAACATCCTGAAAGCCTCTTCTTGCCTAGGTCCCCATTCAAACTTAACTGCTTTACATGTTAGCTTAGTTAATGGTACAGCTATTTTGGAAAAATCCTTAATGAATCGTCTAGCAGTTGCTGATCTCAGATCTTGTGGATCCAGCAACAAATGAGAGACTACGGTTTGCAATTTCTTAACACCCTTATCTTTGTTGATAATGAGGCAGCGATAAACATTACTAAAAATCCTGTTCATCACGCTAAAATGAAACACATTGAAATTCGTCATCACTTCATTCGCGACTGTTTCGAGAAGAAGTTGATACGAATTGAGAAAATCCACACTGACGAACAAAAAGCTGATTTACATACCAAAGCGTTTGATAAAACTCGTTTTCAATATTTGTTAAAATTGAACGGTATGAAGTTTTTATTGGTGTTGGAAGAGATTCTTGGCATAGATGAAGGAACCAATGTAGATGATGTTGAGACGCAATCTGTAATGGTTTGTCGATTTTTTACTTGTTTTGGTATTTAGGGGGAGTAAATATTTTCAGAAAATACAAAAACTGTAAAAAAATTCAAAAATCCAAAAACATGAGATATTTTCAAAATACAAAAACATTAGAAATCCGGAAAGAGCTTGTGTAAAAAGGGAAAATGATAGTACATCGGCTTGACAGTTACAGTACGCTAAAGATATGTAAAGTTTAAAAGTCTTAAACAGTTTCGCTGATGATATGCCGATAGGTTTTTACACATTTAGTAGGTTTGTTCGGGATATAAACCTAAATCTTTACTTGCTTATTTCGTGGGGAACACTACTTGAATATATAGGTAACCCCAGAAATTTCGTTTGAAATATCCCTCTTTCTGAGATACTAGGTCTTTATACTCCGTGATATCTGGGGTATTATCCCGGGACTTCTGATAATGCGGAAGCAATGGCCTAGTCCCCGTATAATACTTTACTGCTTGCTTGAAACATAGCACCGCCCTCAGCATAAAAATTGATGAAACATTGCAAAATGCTAATCATGTGCTGTTGAAGAAAAGATCCTCTAAAGGGGACCCACTTAAAGTCGAAGCCGTCATCTCTCTGATTTTGCGAAAGCAATAGCCTGAGCTCTCACGGCCCTCGCAATTTAACCCCCTACAGATATCATCTATGGTATACTCACCTGTAAGACTTAATATTGGGATCTGGATACGGGAGTATATTCAAGAGGTGGGACACATGAATGAGTTTAAGTTCTTAATTCACCTAATTCATATCCTGAACAGATTGAAATTTGTGTGAGAATTTAAGTGGATCAGTATATCGACAATCTAAATGAATTGTTTAATTCTGAGTATGTAATCAAAGCTTAACGGTACTTGTGACTTGTCGAATAGCTGATATGATTCCCTAACACGCTCACCAAAAATATGTTTGTAAATAGTCTACATTTACTGCATTTTATTTTCTGTAATTTATTTCTAGTTTAGAAACTTTATTCAAAACCAAAAAGATTTTACATTTCTGCTTTATTTTCCGACAAATCAAAGTGGAAAGCTGATCTTCAGATTCGCAAATTGAAGCAGATGCAGGAAGTTTCTGAGCTGGAAGATGAGTTGGGAGCTTATCATGTTAAACCTGGAAAATGAAAAATCAAAACAAGTTCATTAATTTGAAACTTGTAAATTTCAGAAAAATGTTTGAACTAGTTTGTACAAAATATCAGTGTGCTTTGTCTCAGGTCAACCAAGGTCATTAAATTGGACTTGGTAGACAAATTAAGTACTCAGGGTCATTAATTTGGACCTGGATACTTAAGTGGATTTCTAAATTCTGACAAAACCAACAAATGAAGTCAAATGGTAAGTTTGGATTAAAATTGTTATAATCATAAATCTTACGTTTAGGTAGAGATTGTGCAGGTAACAAGTTTGAATTTATGAAAGCAGCATAGCAAATCCCAGCTAACTGATAGGGGGAGTCTGAAGACTTAAAAGTCAGATACAGTTTCTGGATCTTCATTCAAGGGGGAGTATAAAGGTTGTTAAAGATTCAGATTCTGTGATTCATGCTAGGTGTTGATAGAAGAAGAGAAGAATTGAAGGATGCTTACAGTGTCAGACAAATTGGACAGAGCAAGAAGATAGACAAAGACTAAAGACTGAAGATTTGATGCTAAAGACTTCGTCAACATCCAAGGGGGAGTCTGTTGGTGCACAAATGTCTGTTAACTTCGTCTTTATTGAGTCTTATGTCTAGATAGGATAAACTAGCACACAACAGGTTAGAAATTACACTTGTTAATTTCGCTTGAAATGGCACTGACCATTTCACACGAAATTAGACTTTGCTATTTCGCTTGAAATGGCCAGTGTCACTTTTACGCGAAGTTACCTCCACTATATATAGGTGTGTTGCTAGTTCATTTGTAATTTTTCCGATTCAGAGCCGAGGTGCTGCCAGTTTGTCAAACGATCTGTAAAAGCTTTGAAATCAATAAAAGGAAGATAATTAGAGAGAATCTAGCTGTATTCACGTCGATATCATTGATTCCGCCTTTGATATTGATGTTAAACTCTTCTGATTGACTCGTTAGGGTCACACGACGATCCAACAAATGAGGGTGATGAGTAGTGAAAACTTATGACATCGTTACATACTAAAAGTGAAAAAACATAAGTAAAAACTCATCACTACATGAAAGTACTATGGCAAACTAAAACGTCTTACACATATTTGGGTTTAATAGTAAAACTATGTAAACTTTAGGTGAAATTTGTGATGCAAATCAAATTAAAAAGATAAGTAATAGAGAATCTGATTTTGTTGGTGAGTATTCCCCTCTTTTCTCGCTTATTAATTATTCAATTCATGGTTATTTCATTTGCTAATTGTTGAATCTAGACAGTAATCTTTGTAGTAATTTCTTCGAATCATCGTAATGACTGGATGATGTTTCACCAACTAGATTATTTGAGATTTTATTGTTTCTTTTGATCAAATTAGGTTTTGATTTGTTGTAGCAATTTTTACAGAACCTGAGACTGAATGTTAACTCATCGTGTTTTTGTAGTGTGTAAATAACAAATGGCCCGACTTAGTTTAACAAACCGCAAATGTAAGCAAAGGAGGACATTGATTTTGACATGGTGGAACCAATTTGTTACAGTTATTTCTTTGCTTGTACTTTCACTTTACATGTTGGTAGTCAAATACGTAATGGATGAACCACGTATTGGATACTCTTCATCAAAAATATTTAAAAGTTTCACTTATGTGGTTGTTCTATTTGATTATTTAGTGAGTGGAAGGTTCATTTGAGAAGAAAAAAAATAAAGGGTAATTTTGTAAAACATTAAATAGTTTTTTCATTTATCTCATTTATTATCATTTTTGATTAATTAATTAGTCATAAAGACTATTATCCTCCACACTAACTTTTTTGCCTACACACATCAAAAGTTATCCTACATATTTCGAAATTCATTCTATACGTTGAAATTTATGTTACGCAACTCGTAATTTATTCTACACTTTAAATTATTTTATTTATTATTTTTTTTAAATATATATTTTGAAGATAAGTTACAAAAAATTTAATGTAGTTAGCTATTAAAGAGGAATACTACAAATTAATGACATATGTAGATTTACCAATGTACCCTTATAGTAACATTAAATACTTATATTAAATGAAGTAAATAAAACATTCTTATTGGTTGAAATTTCTTCTTTTTTCTTCTTACAAAAAAAATTCTTCTCATTTGAACTCTCCACTATTTGGTGATTGTCTTAAAGAAACTTCAGCCGAGTTAAGTGAACACATAAAATTTGAACTTGACATAAAAACTAAAGCTTTGATGGTCTCTTTGAGCTCTCAAAAATGACATCTTTGACTCAACTGGAAAAGTTTAAAGCAATTGATAAGATAAAAGATGATGGTAGTAGGGTGATGACGTTTTGGACTTTAGATGAAGGCGAAAGAGAGGCTCGGTGCAGTATTTGTTATCGGGGTAAGTTTTGCTAGGAACTTGTTTGAAGATTTGGAGTAGTGATTTCGTATGTTGGAACTAATTGTAGTCATATGTTAGAATTATTTTTTACAACTTCTAATCGCATGTTTGATCATTTGTGTTGGTATGATATGTTTTTAATTTGTAGTTTGGACACTATGTCTAGTCATTTATACTTTAAATTTGTTTTGGTTGAATACTTCTGTAAAATAGTTAGTGGCATTCTATAACTTCATAAAATGTTTCAATTAAAGGACATAAGCTATGTAAATAAACCAAGTTTTGTGAACGTACATCCAATTCAACGATGTAAAATTAGCTAACTGGTACAAATTAATTAAAAAAAATTCAAATGTAACGAACTTATAAATTAGTAACTTATGGTCAAACTCACACACTGGGTTAAAAATCAAAATTGTGTATGTGATCATATGGATTCATAGGGTCACCAGTGGTACGCGGCAATGCACTAGGTGATGGTGTGGGGGCATACACCCTGGGTGAGATGCAAAGATAACTCGAAAAAGGGTTTCTTGAACATGTATTATAAAACTCAACCTTGCTTTGATACCATATAAATATATAACCAGACATGGAAAAGTTTTATGTAAATTTTATTTGTATATTTACATCCATAAAGGCATGTGAAAATAAAAAAGGGAACCTTCACTAAACTGAACTGTGCTAATATCTAACAAGTACTTGAATGTAATAAAAAATAAAATCTGAATGACTTGCCATTCCTAGTTATCTAAATTCAGCTAATTATTGATGAACTTTCTAATGCAAACATCAAGCACCAGTGGTCTAGTGGTAGAATAGTACCCTGCCACGGTACAGACCCGGGTTCGATTCCCGGCTGGTGCAAGTCTTGCTGTGATGATCTGAGCCTTGCAATGGTTGGTTCCATTGCCCTACATCACCATTTGATGATAAAAGCAATTCTGAGCAAATTTTTTTCATTGACTTTCGCTGCTATTTTATTTTTTTAAGCAGAAAATAAAGTAAATATACCTTCTATCATCGTTAATGAAAATATATATATATATATATATATATATATATATAGCAAGTATATTGTAGTTAAAGATAGGAGGGGATTAATATACACTTACGTAGCTAGTTTGCACCCCTAGTGGTGGGTGAGCATATGGAGTTTGCGACCCATAGTTAGATGTTAATAAATATCCAATAAGGAGATTGAAGTTCTTGCTAATGCTGTTAAGCTAGAATTAATCGTTGGCCTATTCAAATTTGGCGTATTCAAATTTGGTTGGAATACATGAAGTTCTTGCGACCCATGTATTTATCATATATGATCAATAAATTAAAATTCAAAAAAATAATAAAAAATCAAAGAGCTAATTATCTCTTGCCTTCCAAATAAACCAAAGAACAGTGATGTACCATGCTTCAGGCACATAGTACAAGTCTTCAATGCCTTTTTTTTGTTTTTCTTCTTTTAGTTCTTACTATATAGTTGTGCATGATAATAACTGACGCAGTTTGCGCTTGGGGCAATGACGCAGCTAATGAGGTAATAACTGAGGCGCGTCAATTGCTGGTTGAAAACTATTTCCAAACTATATAGTTGTGCATGATACAAGATGATGATTTGACATAGTGGTGTTACGCGCATCAGTATTCAGTAGGGTCTGGTGTCACACCCCCGCTAAGGGGTGAACGCAACGAACCAAAAGCTATCATGGAAATGTCTTAGATAAAATAAGATATTCATGGAGTCTAGTCCTCAAATGCAATCTCTACTAAGTTCAAGTCCATAGCCATCTCAATTATTTTCACCTGAAAAACATGCTAAAAACGATCAAATATAACGTTGGTGAGAAGACATATTTTATACTTCGATATAACAATAAATCGGTTCAATTATTGTTGCATGCAAGTAATTAGTGAATGTTATTTATAGAAAGATAATGAAACACATAAGTTACAAATCAAACCTACTAACATGTTGATATATGGTGTCCGTTAAGGGTGAGTATCAAATAGAAAGTTTATTTTGGCTAGCAAGGATAGAAAGCAATAGGATTATGACATGTGGCAAAATTTAAAATAAAGAGAAACGGTATTTTAGTTAATCGTATCCTTTCTTCTTCCTTTTTCTACCCAGTAACTTCAAAATCCACCATTTTCAAAACTCATCATCTTCAACCTTTTCTTCACTTATTATCTCAATAATCACTACATTATAGTGCGATTTTCGTCATCAGTCAATGATTCAAACACCCGATCAACGTGTTCTTCAGCTTTTTTTGAAGAAAACCCAGTTTAATTTCATTCAAAATCTCGTTTTTTCCCGTGATTTTGAAGATAATCACTCGATCCGTTCGATTCGATCGCTGATAAATGTTTCTATCATTCAAATTTCGTCAATCGTTGAAGAAATCGGTTTCGTCCATGTAAGAAATTCTTTAATTTTCATTTTTACGATTTGGGTTTTTGATTTAGTAATTGCGTTTTACGATCTTGGCAGGGGTCGGGGGCAGCGCCCCTGGTAGCAGGGTCCAAGGGGCGGCAGCCCCTGGCGGGGTCCAAGGGGCAGAGCCCCTGGCTGGGGTCGATAATTTTTTTTTTTTCGATTAAATTGATTTAATAAAAATGCATGAGAAAATTTAATTTTCTGTAAATTTGCCTCTGGAAAACTGCATTCGTAGACAGTTTTATGCTATTGCGTTTTAGAACTGCATTCCCAAAAATTTCTATAAAACAGGGGGTCGAAAACGTATATTCCCAAAAATTTCTATACGAAAACTACGTACTCTCCACTACTGAGCGAAAAGTTCGGGGAGTCTGCCGCCCCCTCCCGCCCCCACTATCCTTCGCCCATGGTTACTAGATAAGCATAATGTTAGTATGAGAAGTTTCAATATTTGTTCAGTAGTAAGTACGTGTTCACATGCAATATATAGCCAATTAATTTTATTAGGGGTAAATTAGGGTTTTTACATTGTTTATAAGTTAATCATGGCTAATAGGTCAAGAAATAAACAAGATCTAAGAGTTAAGCTTTCTAGTCAATTTTAAGAGTATGTTTACGGATTTTACTAACTAGCCAAATGATGGAATTAAATTATAAAAATTTTATGAAAACATCCCACATATGTCAGGTCTTCAAATATATTTCTATCTTTTTTTTTTTTTTTTTTTGGGTAAAGATTTCTATCTTATTTTTTTAGTGAGTACAATTTGTTACATTCGGTATTAGGCGGAATCATCGGGGCGCGGCACTAGGCGAATTAGATTGCTCAAGAGAATCCATAACAACTATATTGCGATAATATTTATTACATTCGGTATCCCATACTAACAAATAATACAATCACATAAGTTATCACAGATTTCTTGTCCTCTCGAACAATACAAATCCGACAACCTAGTTTTTAGGCGAGTTTCTAGACTTCCTAGCTTGATTTGATGTAGATAGCAATCTAACCTGCAACATACATTAAAACAACGTCAATACAAAAATATTGGCGAGTATACAAGTTTGATAGTGTAGCGATAAAATAGATAAAAGTGTTGCGAATTACCTAATACATAAACGGGATACCTCAACATACATGCATAAAGACAGATACTACAGCTAAGTCACTCGTGCTTCGACCGCGATTGATATTCATCCTAACTAGACCCCGTCGGGTGCTATAGTACTATACTAGTTAAGGCGGGACCTCGCGAGTATGAGTCCTAACGCGTATGTAACTAGCATCACGTATATATATGCATAACAGTCATTCGCAGGTGATAAGTAGTTTGATTGAGTAATTCGTTTGATAAGTTCGATTTATTAGGAACGTATGTTACACCCAAAAATGCGATTAAAAAGGGGTTCGAGTATACTCACAGTGCGTACTCAGCGGGAACACAATTTGATTGGATGGGTTAAGAGTGCGTCTGCGTTAGCCTAAGCATTGAATGGTATTGTAAGCGATGCACGGTTTAAGCGGGAATAGTATCGTAATGACAGTTATCCAGTCGGATGGTACTCATCCGGTCGGATGACCTCATCCGGTCGGACAACAGTTCTTTGGGTCGGATGCTGATAACCGGTTGGATAACCTCATCCGGTCGGATAACAGTGGTTTGGGTCAGATGACAGACATCCGGTCGGATGACATGTTATCCGATCGGATGACATGTTGTTTGGTCGGATGACATGTTGTCCGGTGCATGTTGTTTGGT
Organism: Helianthus tuberosus; assembly: GCA_030545235.1. NCBI lineage: Eukaryota > Viridiplantae > Streptophyta > Magnoliopsida > Asterales > Asteraceae > Helianthus > Helianthus tuberosus. The sequence continues at coordinate 210,684 of JARYGA010060763.1, forward strand.
CGGATGACATGTCGTCCGGTCGGATGGCATGTTGTCCGGTCGGATGACATGTCGTCTGGTTGACAACAGTCCGTTCCAACGTCCCGATCAACTGTTCTTGATGGTTTTTGGAAGGAATACATGTGGTTTTACTGAGTTGGTGTGATATCGTGTCAAACAAATGAAATTTCATCAGTTCCGACCCGTTCTAACGGCCGGGAACCACCCCGTTCCATCAGATCTGACCGTTCTTGACGGTTTCTCATGTTTAACCCGAATCGCACAGTACTTTGATTAGATACATAGAGTTTTAGGTGAGATTGTTATAAAAATATGTGGAAATCACCCAGATCTGAGTTGTTCATGGTGAAATGAGGTCACACTTTGAAGTTCATATGAACTCTTGGTGACATCATCTTAGAACACTTCAAATCCGTAGATTTTACGGTTAAAGTTGAGTTTTAAAAGATAGAAAGGTGTAGAATTAGGTGTAGATCATAGAAGTACAATATTTGGGTGGTGATCTTACCGGAATCGCGAGAAATCGAGAGAAAGAGGGTCCAAGAGCGTGCTGGTCGAGTGGGAGCTGTCACATCACTGTTCTAGTGAAGTGACAGGCTATTTATAGGCTAGAGAGAAGGGTAAAGGAGGTTGGGTGTGCTGGGTCGGATGGCTTATCCGTTCGGATGGCCCATCCATTCGGATAGCCACTCCGGTTGGATCTTTTGTGCGGGGAAATTCATTGTTTCGAGCGTTGCGATAGTTTTGGGTACGCGTTTTAATTATTATATATATATATATATATATATATATATATATATATATTTAATCACTAGAGGCCGTATTTACGTATCCATATGTTAAAGTTGCGATACAACAATCCGGGTTTCGTTTCGAGTATGCGATTACTTGCGACGCTTCACGGTCATCGAGGAGGGTAGAATAGGTCCTTTCTTGGTGTCATCGTGAACGTTAATGTGTGTTTCGAGTCATGAGTGGCACTGCGACACACCACAGCTATCAAGGAGGGTAGAATTGGTCCTCACTTGACAACTTCGTGGTTGTCAGCAAGTGCAATGTGATGTGATAGTGATAGAATACGCGAAAATATTGCGATATAGCGATGTATGCGATATAGTTACATTATGATCCGAATCTCTGGTGCTAGGCGTAACGAGTATAGCGAGTAGTAACAACGCACGGGAGTGCGGGTTGTTACAGTCTCCCCTGCTTTAGGAAATTTCGTCCCGAAATTAATCCACCAGTAGGGTTGCGAGAGTTGATGTGAATGAGAGTAGCGATAAAAGCGACGAGTATAGCGGGCGATCGATAGAGAATTACCATGCGAGGGCATTGCGAAGGCTAAGCGAGAGTTACATTATGATCGATAGAGAATTACCATAGAGAATTACCTATATCGTTCAACTCCACGTTGTTCTGAAAAGAAAAGGGGCCCTTCTGAATAAGATCGTCTAGACCAAAAAGGTCTTCCTTCTCTAATTGGGCTCTGACCCTCTTCTTGGGCCTAGACTCCACTGGTGAGCCCATAGAAGCCGGCCCACCTTTCCCTTTCCTTCTTTTAAAACTTCTGGCCCCACCTTTTTTAATATTAATATTTTTGCTAATACCAACCGCCTCTCCGGTACCCCCACTACCAAAATAATGACATGAAGATTCTGCCGCCGACAATGAGTTCAAGACAGGATCACTTTTGTCAGGACACTGACTGTTCGAATTCTCCCCCATAACCTTGGAAACCGAAACGTCTCCCCCTTCAACTTCCAACTCTTCATCACCCCTGCCTGAGTACACCATCTCCGGAACCTCCTTCTCCGGCGACGATTTCTCCGGTTCTATAGCTCGTATGCAATCCGGCAACCATTCGCTATCATCCTCCAACACCCAAATTCGGAAAACCTTATCATTCCATCTCAGGCTCACAAAATCCTTCACTCTGCTCTCATTACCTGCCAGAATTCCAACACACTTACCAGACAGATCCTGCTCTTCTTCAACATCCGATGGAACGTAAACCGTTTTGCCAAAGACATCCCCGATAATCCAAAAAACCTCTGAATCAAGAAGATGAACAGAAATACCTTGGATCCTAATCCAAGCAATTCGTTCCACAGCTAACACTTGACCCACCCATAAGTCCAAACTCGAGAACCAAGGTCCCCACAGATCCTTCTTACTCAAGAATGACTCAGCTTCCTCCGAGCTGCCGAAAGACACCAACAGGGACAACCCACCCAAATATTGAATCCTCACATAATTCACCTTACCAATTCTTAACAGACGATCAAAAAAGACTAGGGGTATCCAGGTCCACTGTGCGACCCACCACTGCCTTCCCAAGCAATTCACCAAATGCCCTAACTCTGTCTGAAACCACCACTGATTTCTCCGACTTGCCGTGGAAGCCATTCCAAGCCGACCCAGAAGAACCCGCTCCGGTCGGTTTAGGTTTCACCACGTTACTATACGTTCTTCCATCCTTATTAGTAGCAAACTTAACATCTCCTTGTTGATAAGGACCCCCACCTTGACCTCCGGGAACCCTAGGCTTTTCTTGATCTCTAACCACACCGTTGTTCTTAACCGCAAACCGAGCAATATTCACTTTGAGTTTGAACCCTCCCATGTTAACACCATTTAACGTCCTCTCCAATTCTTTCCAATCACGAACGGATAAGAAGGAAACGAAACCGAACCTGTTGCCCATCTTATCTCTCTTTTTAGCAACGAAACTCCTAGACACCTCCCCAAACTTATTCATGAAACTTGAGAGTTCCCAAGGGGTGCAACCCTCCGGAAGATTTGAAACAAAGAACTTCGTCACCGCTGGTCCCTCCATACCAACAGGCAGCGAATGGATTCAAGAAAAACAGGTTAGGGGGCAAAGTAAAATCCAGATCAACTGTCACCAAAACAGGATCGACACAACTTCACTCGCTAACCCGAATATCCGTCCTCGTCGAGCCACCTGAAGATGAAGAGACAGAAAAGAAACCGCCGGAACAACCACAGAAGAAAACAGGCAACCACAGAAAGCAGGCCCCAGAAGGCGAATGGATTCGGAACCGATCCAAATAGAATGAAACACGTAATAGGTTTTGTTTTGCACCCACTTCTGTTCATCGATTTATTTTTAAGTTAGTTGGCAGCGATGCGCAGTAATAAATACAATCTCTTTTTATAACCGTTTTTAGAACTTGGCTACATTTTCTTTATCAATTCTCTAACAACATTTTTGCTGCTTTGGTCATATGATATTTTTAAAATCATTCTATTTTAACCTGAACCTATAAGTTGAAACAGTTTGGCTTGAATTGTATTGAACATGTTCAAAATTGACCAGTTTAACGTGTAACTTGAACACATTTTTGACCCAAGATTTTTAGAGCCCTGGACACAGCAAAGGGGCATTATGGCCGTTTTTAACAAATAGACGTAGTGAGATAATGCCCAATAATGTCTCATCAATGATTACCCAATTATTATTTTCTAGTTTTTTTTTTAATTTAAAATTAAATGTATTTGACATGGAATAATCTCATTGGCCAAACAATTCGAATTGAAGAGAGGCACATTTGAGCGTGTTTCAAATCACGCTAGAGGGGGGGTTTTGCGATATAACACCGGAAAACGTCATGGGGTGGGGGACGGGCGTGTTGGGGCGGAAAACGCCGGAAAAGGCCACCACTACGGGTGGTCTTAGCAAAACTCCATCAATATATACTAAACATACGACGAATACTGGTAACTTAGCACGTGTTCTTATGTGCATTTATTAATGGTAGGATACACCTTCATACTAATGAATATCTGTTTAAATGACATTAATAAAATAATTTATTCATTCATTCAATCAACCAGTTGATTGACTATCTAGTTTCCAGCATTTGAAGATCTTCAAAAAAGTCAGTGTAACTTAATACACAAATAAAAACAATAAAAAGGTTGTTGGAGAAACTCTAAAAGGTTGTTGGAGAAACTCTATGTGCGGGCGATACAGGCAGCAATGAACAGAGTTAGATCAAGGCTGCAAAGCGGTTCCCAATTCTATAGCACAACAAATAAACAGGCCATCGTACACATTATGTAATTACGACACCTTAGTACTTGTGCATTTTATGAATCTACTTCAAATCAAAAGTTGAAATATACTAATAAATACTTAGAAAGAAGAGTTACAAGTGACAACGAAGGATGTTGGAGAAATAATAGAGACGCGGCCTGAGTATTTATTTGTAGGAGGGGAACTTCTGTCGTCAATTAGGGCACTTTTATTTGGGCTTCACTTGTGCATGGGCTGGGCCTTAGGCAAAAATCATTACATTGAAAATCATATTTCCTAGTTGATGTCATTAAGAAACATAACATATGTTACAACCACGTCATAACTTGGTTGCTATTTTGTTCAAGGAAAAGGAAAAACTTGAGAGAAAAAAATAGAAGAAGATAATCACTATACTAGGTGAATATACCAACTTATTTTGACAAAATATGGACCATCCAACCTTTATCTTTCTACTTCTATATATCTCGTCTTTCTGTCTCTAGTTCTATCTTTATCTAGATCAAACGCCCCGTTTGCGGTGTGAACGTATAATGGATATAGTTGTGGCCCATCATGGGGCAAAAGTGAAATTACACTAATTTTAACATTATTTTACTAATTTCGTGAAAATAACGTTAAAAACAGTGGATAGTTAATCATGCATCATGTGGTGGCGTTGATGACCGAAAGACAAAAGGGTACATGCACTAATCGACCTTTGTTCCGATTGTTGAGTGTTATGTGCCTTATGTCCAAGGCTTGATGCAAAACTATTATTGAGTCGGGGGTCTCATTGGAAGCAGTTTCTCTATTCCAACAAGGTAGAGGTAAGGTTGTCTACATCTTACCCTCCTCAAACCCTATCTTAGTTTTGCTATTAATGAGATTTACTGAGTATCATGATGATGAGGTGAAACATACCACCGTAATATCTTACAGATGATGATATATACACCTCCTTCCTTCAAACCAAAGTAAAAACTAATTTTAAATAGAGAAATATATAATGCACTTGTATGTGGTGGTTGCAGATATATCGACACTTAAAAAGGTTGTGAGGTAAGGAATTTTAAGGGTAAAGATCAAATAGGAAGTTAATTTTCGCTAGGAAGGATAGGAAGCCATAGGATTATGACATGTGGCAAATTTTAAAATAAAGAGAAAGGGTATTTTAGTCAATCCAACTCCTTCTTCTTCCTTTTTCAAAACCCAGTAAATTCAAAAACCCATCATTTTCAAAACCCACCATCTTCAACTATTTCTTCACTTTCTATCTCAATAATCACTACATTAAAGTGCGATTTTCATCACAAATCAATGATTCAGAACCCGATCAACGTGTTCTTCAGCTTTTTTTGAAGAAAACTCAGTTTAATTTTATAAAAAAATCTCGTTTTTTCCGGTGATTTTGGAGATAATCACTCGATTCGTTCGATTCGAGCGTTGATAAGTGTTTCTATCATTCAAATTTCGTCAATTGATGAAGAAATCGGCTTCGATCCATGTAAGAAATTCTTTAATTTCATTTTCATGATCTGGGTTTTTGATTTAGTCATTGCGTTTTACGATCTTTGCGGGGGTCCGGGGGCGGCAGCCCCCGGTAGCAGGGTCCCAGGGGCGGCAGCCCCCGGTAGCAGGGTCCCAGGGGCGGCAGCCCCCGGTAGCAGGGTCCCAGGGGCGGCAGCCCCCTGGCGGGGTCCAAGGGGCAGAGCCCCTGGCTTGGAAAATTTTTTTTTCGATTAAATTGCTTTACTAAAAACGCATCAGAAAAATTAAATTTCCATAAATTGGCTCATTTCGAAGACAGTAATTCGTAGACAATTCAGACAGCTCACAGTGACAGACAGTTTTATGTGTCCATTGCGTTTTAGAAATAAGAGAGTTCTATGTGGTTTCTGGCTATTGCGTTTTAGAAAAAAAAACACATTTTTAAGTGTTTTTAGTCATTGTGTTTTAGGTAAAACACATTTTTTAGGTGTTTTCAGTCCATTGCGTTTTAGAATGAGTCATTTTTAAGTGTTTTCTGGCCATTGCGTTTTACATATAAGACATTTCTTTATGTTTTTGGTGCATTGCGTTTTAGGTAAAAACACTTTTTTATGTGTTTTCAGTCCATTGCGTTTTAGAAAACAGACATTTTAAGTGTATTCTGGCCATTGCGTTTTACAAATAAGTCATTTCTTTGTGTTTTTGGTGCATTGCGTTTTAGGTAAAACACATTTTTATGTGTTTTCTGGCCATTGCGTTTTACAAATAAGTCATTTCTTTGTGTTTTTTGTGCATTGCGTTTTAGAAAAATGTCATTTTTTAGGTTTTTTTTTTTCATTGCGTTTTACGTAACTGGTGGTTTTTCTATTGCGTTTTACGCAACTGGGTTTTAAATTTTTTTTTTTTTTAAATATAGCAATAGTATACTCGTTTTAAAGATAAAAAAACGCTCGTTTTTTTGGTGCAATTTTTATAAAAAAATAATGTCGTATGAAAGAGTTATTAACGTTTAAAAAATGGGAGGGAATTGGAGGAGAGAGAAACTATTGGCTTGGATTGACTAGAATGCCCTTGAACAAACTCACGCGCCTCTTTTCTTCATTTCAATTTGCCTGATTTAATCTTAGCCCTTGATTAACTTAATGGATGGTCAAGATCACTTCCTATCCTTTCTAGCTAAATAAACTTCCTATTGTATCTCCACCCTATAAATTATATAGCATAGTTAGAACAAAAGTTACAATTGTTTACAATATTCTTAAAAAAAAATTCATAAATTGATCTTTATAGTTATTGGTCAACCATATATCAAGTAATATATATAATGGGCCGGAATGATGTAGCTACGTAATTTAATGAATAATGTTTGTACAAGTAATGGGCCGGAATTATATAGTTAGTTTAATGAATAAAGGGGGTAAAGTGAAATTTAGATCGATCAACAACACCCTATATATTTGAAATTGAGGCCGGAAGGTTTAAAGTATTTTCTTCCTGTTTCTAGGGTTTTTTACTTTTACCAAACCATGGTGATTCTTTTGTCTATGATCATATTCAAACTTTCATGCATGTTAAAAACTTAAAACCTATTATGTTTTGGTGATTTTGATTGTATATTTTTTTATATGTTTGCAGCCGTCTCACAAATCGTTCAAGATCAAGAAGAAGCTAGGGAAGAAGAAGAGGCAGAACAAGCCTATTCCTAAATGGATTGTTTTTCGCACCGGCAACACCATCAAGTACAATGCTAAATGCAGGCACTGGCGTCGCACCAAATTAAAGTTTTAGTTAATGAGGATGAAGAAGTTGTTTTAATGTTTGACAATTAGGGTTTTAGTTACTATTTGGGTGCTGATATATTTTGTTGATATTTGATTCAAGTTTAAAGTTTAAGTGTTTGGTTATGGATTGTTTTCAGTTTAACACCACGTTTTTGATTATATTTGAATGACCCTATTATTAGTTTTAATCATTCTTTACATAACTTTGGTTCCAAGTTATTCTTATATTTTATTGTATTTCAAAAAAGGCTATTACCACATATTATGACAAAACTTGGTCGCAATAGTCTGGTCGCTATTTTTTTTTTTTTTTTTTTGACGAAAAAATACTTTGGAAAAACTTGACAAACTTTTAACAAGATCCCTCACCTCCAAGTAGGGTTTTTCCTCTCGCAACACTCCAAATCCTTTGTATTGATGAGTGATGAGCGGGGTTGGGTTCTTGCTAGCCCTGAAAATTCAGAGGAATCGGGGAGGGGCGCGATGTTCCCCGCATAACAACCAGCTATGGCTGTAAACGAACCAAACGTTCGGTGAACAATTCGTGAATCGTTTGACGAGAAGTTCAATTGTGTTTGTTTTTTTATTTGAAAATAAATGGCCCAAAATAATCAGTTTTAGTTAGGCTGGGTGTAGGGCTGCAAATGAAATGAACGAACACTAACAAGACATTGTACATGTTCGTTTGTTAAGAAATATATGTGTTCACGAACTATTCATGAACGTTTACCAAACGAGATTTTATGTTCGTGTTTGTTTGTTAAGGAAATGAACTTGTTCATGTTTGTTTGTGTTTGTATGTTAATTTTAGGCAACGAACGTTAATGAATACAAATGAGCACAGCCTAATGTTCATGAACACAAATAGAAACAAACGAACACAAACAAACGTTCATGAACAAAATATATAATACACTAACACTTATTATATATTTTATTTGTCGGAATTTTAAATTATTTAATTTATATAAAAACACTATCGAACACAAACGAACACGTTACCAAACGTTCACGAACGCCAGCCTCTGTTCATGTTCGTTTATTTAACTAAACGAACGAAATTTCTTGTGCGTGTTAGTTTGTTAAGTAATAACAAAAAAAAAAAAACATGAAAATTTAGATTTGCTATAGGATACCGGCCCAGCCCAGCCCATGATCTAACTCAGCCATGAACATGAACATGAAAAAGATTTGTACCTGCCGTTGAAAAATAAAAAGATTTGTACCTTCACCTGAGTATGATTTTGTGACTCATCAGAAGATTGCAAAGCTTCAAAAGTAGTTGTTTTGGTTTGTCTCTTTTATTATCCGTTAGAAATTCATGGGTCGGGTAACATGAAATTTGGAGTTGAAATTTATTAGGTTCAGTTTGATTTTACAAACGATTTTTCAACATTGCATAACATTTATTAATAATGTGATTTAAAAGCAATATACACAAATGCAATAATTATCTTAATAAGAGACAAACTTTTCAATGTATTTTAAACTAAGCTAAAACTTTTAGCTTGTTTGAGATGTTTTTAATTATAGCTATCTTTTCAATTAGCATAAAGAATAAACTAATAAGCTAAAACTTTTTAGCTTGTTTGAGATGTTTTTAAATATAGCTATCTTTTCAATTAGCATAAAGAATAAACTAAAAGAATGGACCCCGTATAAATAAGTTAGAAATTGTCGTGAGAAAAAAAAATCATTGAACTAAATTCAGAACGCAAGTGTTTGATTATAGTTTTAAACCAATTTTTAGGGTTTGGTTTAAAGATTTAAATAATCGAAGTAACTAAACTAACTTTTAGATCAACATTTTTTTATGTATGATATATAATAATAATATTATTTACTGTAAAGGGTCTTGTTTGGGTGTACGCTATTTTTGGTGTTTATCTTGTACTTTTGCGATTCTAGCGTGTTGCTAGTTCCGTCATTCTAATAAAATTATATCGTCATTCAAAAAAATACTAATTTTATTAAATAACATATTACTTGCCTTTGTTTTCTCTCGTTTGAATAAAGGTTATGTGTTATGGTTTTACTAAAAAGTAAAGAACGCATGTCATGTCACTGTCACGTAGGCAATAGTGATTTCACTAACCATATGCACTGAAATGTGTAACGGTGATACTAGATTTCCACTTTTTTTAAAGAAAGATGAGTCGGAAGGTTTTGTCTGAGTATTTATATTAATTCAACACACTTTGTGCCACCCACTTGCCCATCACGCCCCAAACAAAAAGCCCCAGGGGGAGTGGTGTTCCACGCCTTTTTGTGGTTGTGAGTGTTGTTCCATTACACATAGTCTAATATGTTGTTGATTTTTCATGTGACCTTAATATAATTGATTTATTAACCAAAACAGGCGTGAATCGATCCATGTCCAAAGTCGTTGGTTAAGTGACTATCAACCAAACTAATCCCACCTCTTTTTAGTAACTGAAAAAACGAAACATCAATTATATGCTCAATTTTGACTAATCTCATAACCAAACTAAACTAAACTGAATCGAACCATAACGAAACATCACTTATATGCTCAATTTTGACTATTCTCATACTAAGAGTGTCTTATATATGCTCAATTTTGACTAATCTCATACTAAGGGGGTGTTTGGTGTTGCGTTTTCAAAATAGATTATGCGTTTTCATAATAGATTTTGCGTTTTCAACAATGCCGGCTCTTGGGTAATTATAATAAAGCCAATACTTTAGGCCACCACTTGTATTGGGCCTCCAGTTGTAAGGGAAAATTATTTATAATTATGAGTTATTACAAAATTGGGCTTCTGGTGTAATTTGAATTTTGGCTCCTTAATTGATAAAAATAACTGGCTATAATTTATAGTCTATAGGGAGTTACCGACTATAATTATTTTATTTAAATAGAAATTGGGAATAAGAATCCAGTCATTTTAAAAGGAAAATAAACACAAACTTGGAGTTGGGGGCCCTGAATTTCGGGTTTGCTTTAGGCCACCAAAATGATTGAGCCGGCCCTGGTTTTCAAAACTGCGTTTTGGAGGCAAATAATCACTTTTCATCCAAACATTTTTTTAGATTATTTATGTTTTACAAACGCAATAATCAAATAATCACTTCAAAACGTAATCCCAAACACCTCTTAGAGTGTCTTATAACCGTGTGTCTTATTTACAAAATGATCTCAAAATAAATTGATTACAACATGACATGGCCGGCCCTTAGGGTGGGCGGGGAGGACCACCGGCCACGGCCCAATACTTCGAAGGGCACGTCATTTAAAAAAAATCTGATATGTAAATGTAAAAATAAATATATTAATAAGGTATACTCATACAACCACCAACATTGCTCCACTTAAAAAACTATTTTTATGGTTTATATTAGTTATTAGCTCATTGCCATTAGACTTAAACCTTTAATGAGCCTAATACCCAATTTCATTAAGACCTAAAGGCACGTTTTTTCAAGCTCGAACAAGGTAAATGAATTCTCAGGGACGGCCTACAACATGATCTCAAGATAAATTGATTACAACATGATCTCAAAACAAATTGATAAGGAATACCGGTAGGACACATGACTATAAAATATAAAAAATGATTTTCTCCATTTTTTTATTAATGAAACCGAGTAAGGAAAGGTGGATCCTGATCATGATCGGTTCACCAGAGGAACATACGCATTTCAAAGGATTGTTGTTATGCCCCCACGCTAAACTCCAAAACTTTAACCGATGATGGAATCTCCATCATGTCCCTTTATCTCATCATCGATATCTCATACATTAATATCATAAACTTTTATTGCAAATTATATTCGTCATCGTACAAACCATAAAGGTATGCAAATATTGTTTAAACTTTTTGTCTTTTTCTTTTTCTATTTACATAGTATATTATGTAATATGATTTAATCACAATTTATGTGAAATTTTTATATTTAGCAACATAAAGTATGTTGCTTAGCACCCAATTGTAGATCTAGGGAACTTTTGTGATGTTGAATCATGTGATTAAAAGGGAATCTTCTTCAAAAACTTGTAACATGGCTTGTGACCCCTTTTTAAGATATAATAATTTCCATATGCAAAAAGCTATCAACTTAAATTATTTGCATATCTACCTTCAAAAAACATGTAATATTTTATCTAATATTTTCCTACTACCGATATATTTTTAAATTAAACCATTTGTTTGTGTAATAGGTAAAAGTAGAAGTGCAAAGCAATGATTCAATACACACCATGTTAAGTGTTAACGACAAATAGGTTGTCTAAAAAGTAATTTTCACCCAAAACGTGTCTAGCATTATATAACTTGTGCAAATGCCCCATGAACATGGATACATCCCTCGTTCCATAGGTGCATGTGATCATATTTTATTGTCACAAATAAACTTCTATCTTTGCATGAACATGGATGGTTTGGTTGATTAAGGTTTATAGTTAATGATAACGATCTACCTTGTTTGTTCCTTTATATTGCTATTTAAAAGGAAGACATGTTAGGTGCTAATTTATAATAAACATTAAGGCGACGTAAGTTATATATTTGAGAGTTAATATCTTATTGAATGTATTAGACCGTTATACAAAATCTACAATTAGTTATAATTAGAATTCATACGGAATAACTTAACATTATACAATAAGAGCTAATCTAGTTGTTTGATTTCCTTTTCCGCTTTATAACGCGCATATAGCGCATCGATTGAAGCTTGTAGCTCCAACTGGGTTTCACGAATATTCGCTACCTTCTGCGTAAGTTCAGTAAATTTATTTGTAATGCATTGATCATAGGCAATCACCTCATCAATCAAACTTTGTAAACGTGTTAGAGGTTAATTTCTCTCATTTGTACTTGTCGTGTTGCTCACTATACACATATGAAAAGGTAATAAAAGTTACTTTTATTTTTCTAAAACACGTATGGTACGTATAATATCATCAATTAAATTCCGAATGTTAACTATAGCCGATACCCTAAACATATCTCTTTCATACATGCAACAAATTGTCATGCCACGTAAAAACATCACGTTTGATACTTTTATTTAAGGAATATTGGATTTTAATAATCCCAACTATTCGTTGTTGTCCGTCAACAGTCCCAACTTTAAAAATAGCCACTGGCAGTCCTAACTTTTAACATATTGGCCTCCAATGGACCCTGACTAACAGAACCCTGACGTCGTTAGTCTCCGGTTGCCGGAAAAACGTTTTTTGGCCGAAAAACTCATTTTTGGCTTGAAAATTCAACATTTTTGTCCCGAATCTTTTTGTAAGCTTATTATGGACCTTTGGGAACCTTTTTCTAATAAAAGCCCCAATTATTAAAGTCGTCGGAAAACTCCTTTTTCACCGAAAAAACTCAACTTTTTGGCCGGAAAACTCAATATTTTCGTCCTAAACCTTTTTGTAACCTTAGATCGGACCTTTAGAAACCTTTTTATGGACAAAAACAGTTTTCCGGTGACCGGAGACTAACGACGTTAGGGTTCTGTTAGTCAGGGTCCATTGGTGGCCAATATGTCAATAGTTGAGACTGTCAGTGGTTATTTTTTAAGTTAGGACTATTGGCGGCCAACGGGGAGTAGTTGAGATTATTAAAATCCAATATTTCATGAAATGAGGCACACAAACCCATCTCACAAACAACAATGCCTAGGTTACAACAAAAGAATGTAGACAACACAACCAATGCACACGATATGACTACATAATGCTTACATAGGTTGATAATTAATACTTAAAAAATGCAGATATTATTACAGTTTAAAACTGATTGGTTATAAAAAAAGTAGAAAATCTAAAAATACTTTACCAAGTAGCTTTTTTCGTATTACATTGAACACGCAAAACTAAACATGTCATCTTTTATCTCTTGTTAAACATTCAAAAGTTTGTTATAAAGCAAATCTACATGAGGCCTGAGCTAGTTTAAGTTGCAGCTTCACCTAAGCTAAGTATAAAAGTTTGTTAGAAAACTGGTACTGATCAGAACTGCAAAATTAATCAGAAACAGAAATAACATAATGTAATAAAACGCATAAATAATAAACGAGTGAACCGGGCTTGTGTTTGACACAATTCCCTTAAACAGATTCGTCGTCTGTTCCCAGGGTACGTCGGTTCGAAGCAGCACCGCGCACTGCCGGACCTGAACACTTGCCTGAAAAGAAAAGAAACTCTGTTGCAGAAACTGAGATTGAGAGAGGAGAAGTTTGTTGAGGTGTGTATACACTGATCAGCTTGATCTCCTTTTATAGTGACCGAAGCATAACTGAATTATGGCCATCATTGCAGAGAATTAAAACCATAATGAAGGTCATTAGTGTAGCAGTTAAAACTGATACATAATGATCACAATAATTCTCATAATGATGGCAGTTTAAAACTGACAGAAAATAATGATCATTAATACTAATAATCATTTCAGTTATAAACTTAAAAAAAACAAACCAGTTATGAGTCTCGAGTGCAAAAACTGCCTCATGCGAGCCCGGGTTTTCGGAGCTGAATTCGTGTCCGCAGGACGTGCGGGCATACGCGAGTTCAACTAAATCCGGTTCCATTTTTTGCACCCCCCTGCGCGCGCGCGGGTAGGACTTGTGGTAAAACATGTCATAAGACTTCAACGGCTTCATTAAGGTGTCACCTTATAAATAGCTTATCTTTTTGTTCCCACACCAATGTGGGACAAGGTGAATTACCAACTTGAGACTTTCATTCACACTAAACTTCCAACAATCCCCCACATGAATGGAGGTCGATCTCAGAAACAACATAATTCCTTATTACATTTCAGCAGTTGAGTTTTGCATACGATAGGTAGGTGTTACCCTTTGAACCTTCGCTCATGAAATGCACTTAGCCTACTAGCTCTGAGTAGAACTCGATGTCTTTGACCTCGTCTTCCATTTGTGTAGACGACAATGCACTTCACACAAGACTCTCCCTGACAAAGTCAAGTCCTCATAGTTATGTTCGTTATGGTCATGAACATGATGCCTGGTTCTGTGAGAGCCATTAAGTATTGTGCCCCAACAATACCCTTCGAAGCGACCCCACTTCTCTCTCACATATGTGATTCGCTATTTTAGTCGAATCATTAAAAGCCATAGGCTTAGCCTCACACTTGTTGTAACAACCCGCACTTTTGTGCGTTGTTACTACTCGTTATACTCGTTACGCCTAGCACCAGAGATTCGGATCATAATGTAACTATATCGTATATATCGATAATCGAAGGATAATCGCACATTTTCGAAGTACAATATCACTATACTACACTATTATCACACTAACACTCACGGAGACATTGAGTGAGGACCTATTCTACCCTCCTCAGTGGCCGTGATGTGTCGAACGTAAACAATTAACGCTAACAAGGACCCTCGGGTGAGTGCTGTAGCTCCAGTCGTCATGACGATGATGACAATACGAGTAAACGGTACCCCGTCAGTCTTTGTGGCACTACACGAAATAACGTTCACGATGACATCAAGAAAGGACCTATACTACCCTCATTGATGGCCGTGCAACGTCGATAATGACCGCATACTCGAATCGGAAACCGACTATTAATTATCGAAACTTTGGATTATGGATACGTAAATACGACCCCTAGTGATATATATATATATATATATATAATAATATAATAATAACAATATACTGATAATACAAACTAATTAAGGACGTACACGCTTCGAAAACTATCAAAACGATCAAAAACGGGAAATTCCAAGCGTCAGGATGTCTATCCGGACGGATGGACCATCCGGACGGATGGACATGCGCACGGATGGCCATCCGCACGCATGGGCCATCCACACGGATGGGCCATCCGCACGGATGGGCTATCCGGGCCTGATCCCTCTTCCTCTCCTCTTTCGCCTATAAATAGCCTGCCACACCACTATTCAAGTGATGTGACAGCTCCTGTTCAACCAAACACACACCAAGACCCTTTTCTCTCGATTTCCTCGCGATTCCGGTAAGATTTCAACCTAAAACTTGTACTTCTACAATCTACACTCGAATCTACATCATTCTATCTTCCACAACTCAAATTCTAACCGTGAAATCTACGGATTTGAGGCGTTTTGAGGTGATGTCACCAAGAGTTCTTATGAACTTCAAGTTGGGGTCTCATTTCACTATAAACGACTCAGATCCAGGTGATTTCCACATGTTTTAATGACAAATCACACCTAAATCTGTGCGATTTCGAGTTAACCATGAAGAACCACCATGAACGGCCAAATCTGTGGAACGGGGTGATTCCCGGCTGTTAGAACGAGTCAGAATTGACGGAACTTCAAGTGTTAGCGCGAAATCACACTACCCTAGTAAAAACGAACGTATTCCTGACCGTTAAACACTCGAAACAGTGTTCAGAGTGCGAAACAGACATGTCAGCCCGCACGGCCAACATGCCAGTCCGCACGGACAACATGTCAGTCCGCACGGACAACATGTCAGCCCGCACGGACAACATGTCAGCCCGCACGGATGACACAAGTCCGCACGGATGACATGTCAATCCGCACGGATGACATGTCACCCGCACGCACATGTCACCCGCACGCACATGTCACCCGCACGGAGGATATGTTACCCGCACGTACAAGTCAACCGCGCGCACACTCATCCGCATGCACAACACAGTCAGCCGCACGCATCGCTCATCTGCACGGACCACTGTCCGCACGTATGACATATCATCCGCACGGATGACTTGTCATCCGGACGGACAACAAGTCAATCCGCACGGATGAGGACCAATTGACTTAACAAGTAAATTTTCAAGGCAATCTTGCTTAACCATACTTCGTTTACTCTATTTCTTCAAGGATCATTATAGACAACTCGTAACCGACTCAAACCCGTTGTAATCCCGCTAAATACGCACTGTGAGTATACTTGACCCCCTTTTTATTCGAATTTTGGGTGTAACATACGTTTCTAACAAAACGAACTTATCAATCGAAATATTCAATCAATCGAATTATCACTTGCGAATAACTGTTATGCATAGATATACGTGATGCTAGTTGCATATGTGCTAGGGCTTATACTCGCGACGTCCCACCATGACTAGTATAGTACTATTGCGCCCGACGGGGTCTAGTTATGCCATCGTACATTCGAGCATCGAGGACTTAGTTGGTAGTATCAGTTTTGTGAGTATATATGTCGTGTATTACGTTTATGCATGTGGAAATTCGCAGCACTTTTAATCTATTATGCTATACTTATCAAACCTGTATACTCGCCAATACTTTTGTATTGACAAATATTTTAACGTATGTTGCAGGTTAGATCGCAGACTATATCAAATCAAGCTAGGGAGTCTAGAAACTCAACTAAAATCTAGGTTGTCGGATTTGTATTGTTCGAGAGGACAAGAAATTTGTGATAACTTATGTGATTGTATTATTTGTTAGTATGGGATAACGAATGTATTAAATATTATCGCAATATAGTTGTTATCGATTCTCTTGAGCAATCTGGTTCGCCTAGTGCCGCGCCCCGATGATTCCGCCATTGGTTGGGGTGTGACAGATTGGTATCAGAGCCATAACTATAGGGAATTAGGTCAGACTCGACCTAGTCCGGGTCGACGTCTTAGAAATTGACCTAGTCTATAGTCTAAGTACCAACAGGCCGACTCATACAAACCCAGTGGGGTTTGTATTGGGCTTACTTGATACTCTCGATCGAAATTGTTAAAAGATACAACTTTGTGTGAACCCCGCGTACTACAACTTCACACGAAGAAGCCTTTCCTAAGGCTGAAATACTACTTAGCCTTTCCTAAGGCCGACACAATACACACGTTTTCGAAAATACTCGCATAACGAAACCAAGCGATCCAGTCAAGATCAGGTTTGAAAACCAAGAACTCTCGATAGGATTGCTCACTCAGCGCATTTTTCTAGCACGAGAACTTTTCATCGAGTTAGGAGTGACATCCACATCTCGACAAAAGTCTTCATTTCTAAATCTAGTGGAACTCACGAATTTATTCGAGGAGCATAACCACAAATAGGAACGAAACTGCTAAGACAGGGGTGAAACCCATACCTTAATCAGTCGTTCCACTCTCTATGAACTGGTTTTATAAAAACTCTCACCAAGGACTCGACTATCACGATAACTCGAGCCACGCGATGACTAGGAAGACGAATGCCATGAGCTGCATCCCAGTGGAAGCATGAAGTCCTCTAGGTCAACGCGCATGCTCGAACTTGTTAGGTATAGTTGGGTTACCTTGGGTAGTCCACGCCTAAAACACCCAAGGCACTCTATCATACGACCCACCAATTTTACAATGATTGGAACTTATTTACGTTTTGAAACTTTACGCTTTATCGATTTCTCGATGTAACGATTTTCACTCCCTACTTTATAAACGCACGATTCGCATAGCCATCGCAATCTAAAACGAAATCCGAATGTTCGCAACAAAACTAATGCATAATCTATCGCATTCGCTCTCGTTTTCTCACTTCGACGCGACCTCGCTTATTCTAAACCGACCTGTATGTGCATGATTACAAATTACATCTATATAAATATATATATATACGTATAAACAAACAAGTCATTGTGTGAGAACTTAGGAATTTCGTGTCTCCTATGTGGCTCCTATGTGATTCGTATTACTACTATACTATCGCACCAAGTTTTGAACGCGCTAAATCGCAACGCAAAACTCAAAAATCATTATGATCGAATCTCACTCCAAGTCTCTTCCTGTCTAGATGCCTTCCAACAACTCTACCTCGAGGCGAGTAGCTAGGAGGAAAGCCAAACGAAGCGCCGAGAAGAGAATCGCTTCACTTGTGATTAAGGAAGTGAGTAAACTTAGTTCTCAAATTGCCGCTCGAGGGCACCCTCTCAGCCACTCTCGAGCTTCGGAAGACGTTAAGACAGGAGAGCCACAATCTACTTTTCTCTATAAGCACTTCAAAGCCTGTGACCCGATGGAATTCACGGGTGAAGGAGGTGCGACTCAACTACTCCAGTGGTTCGACTCTATCGAAGTTACCCTTCGTCAAAGTGGGTGTCCCGATAGTCTCCGTACTACTTGCGCCACCGGAGTATTCCAATCGCGAGCACTCGACTGGTGGACCGCCGAACGTAACAAACGTGGGATCTCCGCAGCTTACGCTCTCTCTTGGAATGAGCTGAAAGAGCTCATGGAGAAAGAGTACTGTCCTCCTCACGAGATTCAGAAACTGGAAAACGAATTTTGGGAAATCAAGCAAACCGAGGGTGACAATGCTGGCTACACCGCAAGGTTCAAACAGCTTAGCATAATCTGCCCAAGTCAAGTCAACACTCCGGGGAAGGCCATCGCGAAGTACATTTGTGGCTTTCCTGAGTGTGTGGGTGATTTTGTCGAAGCTGCAAGACCTGCTACCATCGAAGAAACATACCGCTTAGCCGCAGAAATCAACAACAAACGACTCGTGGAAGGGTGATTCTCAAGAAATCCTGTCAAGCAAGCTCATCAAGCAATCGCCAGTAATCCTTCAGGCGAACATGTTGACGAATCTTCTAATGAATCTACTGACGAATCTTCCGAAAAATCTACTGGCGATTCTTCTAACGAATCAGCTAACGATTCTTCTGACGGATCTGCTAACGATCCTTCGGACGAATCTGCTGCCGATTCTTCTGACAAATCTGCCAATGATTCTTCCGACAAATCAGCCAAAGACTCCGCAAGCGAGTCTTCAGACGAATCCTCCTCCGACGACACTTCTTCGCAAGACACCGACAAACCCAGCCGCAAGCGAAAGACTTCAAGCCCGAACTAATCAACAACCGAACTGCTGCAACCGGAACCTCTTCGAACAGTTCCGATGTTTCCAAAGCGAGCCTACACTGGAACTCATCCTCAGTGTTACTCGTGTACCTATCATCATCCAGTTGGGGCTGACTGTCGCTATTGCAATAACTGCAACCGTTACGGTCACTTCACCCACAACTGCCGCATCAAACCGTGAACTTGAGTACCACAACAACCGCTCCAGCAAAAGTCTTCAGCATCAGACATCTAGCAAGCATAGAATAGAGTTGTAATGATACGATTCTCGACGTTAATTTTTAAGTTTTGAACCTACTCTCTTATTCGAAGTTACCACTATGTGTAACCTTAACTCTCGTTTTCGTTTTCTCTTCCGCTCTCTAATCGTCGCACTTAGACTAGATTCACACACATACTATATACTACATACTATATCACGAAATAATGTGTTTTACCCTCACTACACTCTTAGAACGAGGTACGATGAACGTGCAAGGAACAAATAATCGCGGGTGCACACGGGATTATTTGGGTCAGTGCACGGTGACCGTAGCGAATTCTAAAAGTGCCATAGCGTCTGACAAAAGGTGACACCAAAACACGGGATGAAAGTAGTAGGGGTCGGGCGAGGAATGCCTTACCATACTACCGAAGTTCCGTGAAGAAAGTGCCACGTGGAGTTGAACGTTATTAGACCTATATACTATTGTGATTATTTTCAACACACTACACTCAATCGCAAGGCGTAACAACTGAAATTGCATCATCGCAAGACTTGACGTAAGTCTGCAAACGCAATGCAATCGCCTCATCAATGGACTCTGGGGAGTCTACCTCGCAGGACAATTGCATCAACGCAAGACTGGTCGTAAGTCTATAGCAAGCAATCTCATCAAACACAGTAACGCTCACAATATTATCGGGTGAGGACCTATTCTACCCTCCTCGATAGCCGTGATGCGTCGCAACGTGACGTTAAGATTACTCGAAACGAAACACGACTAATCGCAATCCTTTATTATGTGAACCTCGAAATCTCTATCGCTTATTACGTGAATCTATATCGTCTGCTGTGTATCGATCTTTCGCTATACCGTTATCCGTGATATTCGTGTTAAGTTAGCACATGACCTCGCTTCACGAGATAAAGCTCATATGGTTAAGGCAGGATGTTTTAGCCATATCAGCAACCTTTTGTGGAAAAAGGCCATGTGGGGTCTAATGCTAGTCCAACTCTGTGGTGTTAATCAATCAAACCGAACCGCATAAATCGAACCGCATACCTCCATCGTTTGCAACGCAACAACTATCGATTATCCTAATTCGTTTATCATCACCGTCATCACAAGTGTTTCATGTTTATTCGCTTAATCACCCAATCGCTGATCGCCTATCGCGTATAATCTACCGCCTATCGCTCGTATGGTATTAAGTACACATGACACCGCTTCACGAGGCAAAACTAACATGGTTAAGCACGGAGTTTCGCCATGGTAGTAGACCCCCGTGGAAACGTGCCATGTGGGTGTAATGTGGAATCTAATCGAAAACGCGCTATTCGCTTCTCGCTTGTCAACTCGCTGGATTAATCTATTCGATCCTATCTTATGCTCGGTCTGACTTCCTATCGATTGGGCCGAGTAAACGCAATTCTATCCGAGACATATCGGCACACCTGACACTGCCTCACGAAACGGAAGTAATATGGACAAAGCATGGTGGATACGCCGCTGGTACTTCCTATATATAAGTGTTTTAAACATATTAACGAACTTCCGTGAGAAGGTGCCAAGTGGGGTCTGATGCAAAAACATCCTTTTCAAAAGGCTAAAACTGATTTTTATAAAACTTTTATTAAAACCCTAGAACAAGTGAAATGAGGAGTTAACATCGAATCAACTTAACTCCATGTTCAAAGAAAGCTTTATGAGTTCAATTTTTCCTTAAAACCTTTTTCAAGATCAAAAACAAGATTTTCTTAAGATATTGGTTCAACATCGAGTTCAACTAGAACCCATATCATAGGAGAGTTTACGTAACCCTTGTTTTCATTTTCGAATTCCTTAAAATGTTAGAAACTTAAACTTCCTTGCAACATCGGTTGACATCGATTCTGTTGACCGCACGTTAAAGGGAACATTTTCAAAAGATTTTCGTCCTAAATCCCTTTTCAATATCTGAAACGAACGCCTCTTGTAATGTTGGTTCGCGATCGACTCAGTTAACTCTACGTCATGAGAAACCTTTCAAATTGCAATCGCATCGAACTAACGAATTCTACTCAAGACAAGGTACTTCGGAATGCCAACTCGTGGGATTACTACTATCGTTTTTACGTCATCTTCTCACTATCGCAGTCGATCTCTCTTATTCGAAACGTTCCCGCTGTCAACTTATGGTCAAATCGCTCGCTGTATCGCTACTCATGCTAGATCAACTCTTAGAGGTCTACCTATTGGATTAATTTCGGGACGAAATTTCCTAAAGTAGGGGAGACTGTAACAACCCGCACTTTTGTGCGTTGTTACTACTCGTTATACTCGTTACGCCTAGCACCAGAGATTCGGATCATAATGTAACTATATCGTATATATCGATAATCGAAGGATAATCGCACATTTTCGAAGTACAATATCACTATACTACAATATTATCAGACTAACACTCACGGAGACATTGAGTGAGGACCTATTCTACCCTCCTCAGTGGCCGTGATGTGTCGAACGTAAACAATTAACGCTAACAAGGACCCTCGGGTGAGTGCTGTAGCTCCAGTCGTCATGACGATGATGACAATACGAGTAAACGGTACCCCGTCAGTCTTTGTGGCACTACACGAAATAACGTTCACGATGACATCAAGAAAGGACCTATACTACCCTCATTGATGGCCGTGCAACGTCGATAATGACCGCATACTCGAATCGGAAACCGACTGTTAATTATCGAAACTTTGGATTATGGATACGTAAATACGACCCCTAGTGATATATATATATATATAATAACAATATACTGATAATACAAACTAATTATGGACGTATACGCTTCGAAAACTATCAAAACGATCAAAAACGGGAAATTCCAAGCGTCAGGATGTCTATCCGGACGGATGGACCATCCGGACGGATGGACATGCGCACGGATGGCCATCCGCACGCATCGGCCATCCGCACGGATGGGCTATCCGGGCCTGATCCCTCTTCCTCTCCTCTTTCGCCTATAAATAGCCTGCCACACCACTATTCAAGTGATGTGACAGCTCCTGTTCAACCAAACACACACCAAGACCCTTTTCTCTCGATTTCCTCGCGATTCCGGTAAGATTTCAACCTAAAACTTGTACTTCTACAATCTACACTCGAATCTACATCATTCTATCTTCCACAACTCAAATTCTAACCGTGAAATCTACGGATTTGAGGCGTTTTGAGGTGATGTCACCAAGAGTTCTTATGAACTTCAAGTTGGGGTCTCATTTCACTATAAACGACTCAGATCCAGGTGATTTCCACATGTTTTAATGACAAATCACACCTAAATCTGTGCGATTTCGAGTTAACCATGAAGAACCACCATGAACGGCCAGATCTGATGGAACGGGGTGATTCCCGGCTGTTAGAACGAGTCGGAATTGACGGAACTTCAAGTGTTAGCGCGAAATCACACTACCCTAGTAAAAACGAACGTATTCCTGACCGTTAAACACTCGAAACAGTGCTCAGAGTGCGAAACAGACATGTCAGCCCGCACGGCCAACATGCCAGTCCGCACGGACAACATGTCAGTCCGCACGGACAACATGTCAGTCCGCACGGACAACATGTCAGCCCGCACGGATGACACAAGTCCGCACGGATGACATGTCAGTCCGCACGGATGACATGTCACCCGCACGCACATGTCACCCGCACGGATGATATGTTACCCGCACGTACAAGTCAACCGCGCGCACACTCATCCGCACGCACAACACAGTCAGCCGCACGCATCGCTCATCCGCACGGACCACTGTCCGCACGTATGACATATCATCCGCACGGATGACTTGTCATCCGGACGGACAACAAGTCAATCCGCACGGATGAGGACCAATTGACTTAACAAGTAACTTTTCAAGGCAATCTTGCTTAACCATACTTCGTTTACTCTATTTCTTCAAGGATCATTACAGACAACTCGTAACCGACTCAAACCCGTTGTAATC
>JARYGA010060764.1:0-33772 GCA_030545235.1 Helianthus tuberosus
TACCTTAAAGTCTTCTCGTATCGGCAGAAAATGAGCAGATTTAGTAAGACGATCAACGATAACCCAGATGCAATCGTGACCTGATGGCATGCGCGGAAGTTTCGTTATGAAGTCCATAGCTATAGTCTCCCATTTCCACATAGGGATCTTGGGTTGTACGAGTAAGCTAGAGGGGCGTTGTTGTTCAGCCTTGACCTTCGAGCAGGTTAGGCACTTTGAAACATAGATAGCGATATCCTTCTTCATGCCCGGCCACCAGTACCTGTAGCGAAGGTCCTGGTACATATTATCGGCACCGGGATGAATGGAGTATCGAGACTTGTGGGCTTCATTTAACAGAATCTCTCTTAAATTGGTGCGTTTGGG
Source organism: Helianthus tuberosus (assembly GCA_030545235.1). Lineage (NCBI taxonomy): Eukaryota > Viridiplantae > Streptophyta > Magnoliopsida > Asterales > Asteraceae > Helianthus > Helianthus tuberosus. The sequence continues at coordinate 367 of JARYGA010060764.1, forward strand.
AATCCAAATTCGGTCAAGATAATGGAATATACCATTCGATTTATTCACCAGTTGTTCGCCGTCATTGATGATCCTTTCTTTCATCAAAGTGTGTTCGGCAAAACAAGCGTGTTGGGCGTCGCGAATAAGAGCTTCGAGATTGTGCTGGGCTTGGGTATTACGAACGCTATGCAAATAGCTTCGTCGACTGAGAGCATCGGCAACGACGTTCGCTTTGCCTAGATGGTAACGAATCTCACACTCGTAATCGTTGAGAAGTTCAACCCATCGGCGCTGGCGCATATTCAGTTCCTTTTGGCTCAAGATGTGTTGTAGGCTCTTATGATCTGTGAAGATCGTACACTTAGTACTGTATAGGTAGTGTCGCCAAATCTTTAACGCAAAAACAACTGCACCAAGCTCGAGATCGTGGGTCGTATAGTTCTTCTCGTGGATCTTGAGCTGACGAGAGGCGTACGCGATAACCTTGTCCCGTTGCATGAGAACACAACCGAGACCGAGGTTAGAGGCATCGCAATAGACCACAAAGTCGTCGTTTTCGTCGGGTAATGCGAGCACACGAGCGTTGCAGAGCATAAGCTTGAGAGTTTGAAAGGCTTCCTCTTGTTCAATTCCCCAAACAAAAGGTTTGTCCTTGTGCATAAGAGAAGTAAGCGGGACAGCGATTTTTGAAAAATCAGCGATGTATCGGCGATAATAACCCGCCAATCCGAGGAAAGAACGAACTTCGGACGGGTTCTTTGGTGTAACCCAACTCTTAACTGCTTCAATCTTTGCAGGATCGACATGAATACCTTGACTATTGACAATGTGACCGAGGAATTGAACCTCCTCGAGCCAAAATTCGCACTTGGAGAACTTGGCATAGAGGCGGTTCCCTTGGAGTAGTTCAAGAACCAAGCTGAGATGTCGCGCGTGTTCGACTTTTGACTTGGAATAGATAAGGATATCATCAATAAACACGATGACGAAGCGGTCGAGATAGGGTTTACACACGCGATTCATTAGATCCATAAAGACTGCGGGGGCGTTAGTAAGACCAAATGGCATAACAACAAACTCGTAGTGACCGTATCGGGTTCGAAAAGCGGTTTTGGGTATATCTTTCTCTTGAATTCGTAACTGGTGATAGCCAGAACGTAAATCAATCTTGGAAAAGCACGTAGCACCTTGTAATTGATCAAACAAATCATCGATTTGAGGTAAGGGATAGCGATTGTTGATGGTAAGCTTATTCAATTCCCTGTAGTCGATGCACATCCGGAACGATCCGTCCTTCTTTTTGACGAAAAGGATAGGTGCGCCCCAAGGAAAGGTGCTAGGGTGAATGAAGCCTTTATCAAGCAATTCCTGGAGTTGACTCGAGAGTTCGCGCATTTCAAATGGAGCGAGTCTATAGGGAGCTTTAGCAACAGGATTAGCTCCAAGAATGAGGTCAATTCAAAAATCGATATCACGAGATGGCGGTAAGCCAGGTAAATCATCAGGAAAGACAGCAGGAAAATCACGAACCACAGGCACTTCTTCCATTGTCTTCTCTTTCTTTTCCTTCTCCGCTACTACGATGTGTGCCAAGAAAGCTCTGTATTCCTTGCGGAGATACTTGCTTGCTTGGACACACGACATGAGTTGTAATTTATCCATAAACACACAATTGGTCACCGTTTGTGAGAGAAAAGTGAATCATCTTATCGAAACAAACAATTTCAGCATGATTTTCACGAAGAAAGTCCATCCCTACTTTGACGTCAAAACTACCGAGTTTCATCGGAATAAGATTGATCGGAAAAACGTGATTGTTGAGCTCGAGAGTACAATCACGGAGAACGGAACTAATAGTGACGGTTCTTCCAGTGGCAACTTCTACGTCGAATGTCGATGGGAGATTAACGCATTTACGGTTTAAGAGCCTTTCGAATTCGAATGATACAAAACAGTTATCGGCTCCAGTATCAAACAAACACGAAGCATATATACCATTTACGAGAAACGTACCATTAAGCACGTTGTTGTCTGCTTGGGCCTGATGGGCGTTGATGTTAAAGACTCGCCCGAGGGCTGCTTGTTGAGCTGGCTGCTACTGCTGTTGTTGTTGTGCTGGCTGCTGTTGTGGCTCTTGCTTCACCAATCTGTTCGGACAGACGTTTACGAAGTGGTTAGGATCACCACACGCATAACAGGCTCTTGCGTGAGCAGTGGGAGCAGGAGTTGCTTGTTGTCCCTGAGGAGCGGAAAGTAGAGCTGGCGGGGCAGGAGCTTGAACTTGAGCTTGAGCTTGATGGGGACCTGTACGGTAGTTGGCAGTAAAGTGGACGTTAGGTTGCAGTGAACACAAAATCGACACGCGATCCCAACAAGATGATGGTAAGTACAAGTAGGGCAGAGAGGGTGTGGACCAGTATATGCACGCTTGGCCGGCGATGCATTGGTCACTGGCGCCGCTACTTGGCGGTTCTGGTTCTACTGTTGGACAGGAACATCATTGAGAGGAGCGGTAGTGACAGCACAGTTCTTGTTTTTGTTGTTGTTCTTGCGCTTGCGACGTGAAGACTTGGAAGCTTGTGGTGCGGCGGATTCAGCGGTGGGAGTAGCGGTAACTTGATGGAGACTCTAGGTGGTTTTATCGAAGTAACTAGCCCTAACTTCCTTGTCGTTGATTTCTGCAGCGAGTAGATAAGTCTCTTCGATGGTAGTTGTCTTGGCGTCTTGCACGAAATCAGCAACACAATCTGGTAAGGAACGGATGTATTTCTTGATGGTGATATCAGCAGTAGAGACTTGGCCAGGGCAAATGATGCTTAGCTGCTTAAAGCGGACAGTTAGACCAGCATTGTCGCCACCTTCCTGCTTAATGTTCCAAAACTCGTCCTCCAGCTTCTTAAGCTCATGGGGAGAGCAGAATTCCTTCATCATGATCTCCTTCAACTCCTCCCTAGTAAGCCCATAGGCTGCATCATTCTCCCGCCTGTCCCTTTCGGCAGTCCACCAGTCCAGAGCCCTAGACTGGAAAATGCCAGTTGCGTTGACAGTGCGAAGGTTATCAGGACAGCCGCTTTGGCACAGAGTGACTTCAATTGAGTCGAACCATTGAAACATGGCACTGGGCCCATCTTCACCGGTGAACTCTTTGGGGCCGCAGGCCTTAAACTGCTTGAAGCTAAAAGTAGACTTAGGCGAGTCAGTCCTTGATTCCTCAGAGGACTTTCTAGCATTTTCGTTAAGCTCACTGACAATTTGCGGAATGACCTTAGCAATCTGCTTAGCGACTAGCGATGCGATGCGTTTGTCAGCGTTGTTTCGGTGAGAAGCGCGACCAGTGTGAGATCCAAATGATGACATTGTCTGCATCAGACATCGTCATAGGATTCAGATGGGATCTCGATTAAATCTAGTATAGTCTAGCGTATCTCCACGCGCTACTTTTATACACATATAAAGCTTAGGAACACATCAATCATTTTGGCACATGAATCACGTAATCACAAAGGCACATAATCGCATAAGCATAGAAACACATAAGCACATCAGCACATAGTTCACATAACCACTATATTTTGCACGTATTCACCTACATATTCTGCACATATTCAATTATCATTCAAGGCTGTGAAAAGCTATTCGAGAGTTGCGAATTCGAGTAGCGAGTAGCGATTGCGAGTAACATAAGCGATTTGTTAGCGTATTGAGATAAATGTGTAATGTGTAATGTGAGTTGTGTGTGTATATCGAAGCGAACAGTGAAAAGCGAGTAAATCATCAAAACCAAAATATAATTAACACATAAAATTACATAAAACATGTAAAATCTCCCATAAAAGCGATAATTCACAGAGTCAGCGGTGGCGATCCTCAGAATCGAAACACATAAAAGCGATAAGCGTAAAATCAGAGAAAATTAGAATGTCTTGGGTGTGCGAGACTTTGACTACCCAAAGTTATTTGACTATTCTCAAGGACTTCGAGTACACGCATTGGCTTAGTAGATGTGCTCTTGCCTGAATCTGGGCGATCGGCACGCATCCTTTTGGCCATTACGCAGCTTAAGTCGTTGGAATCCTTCGAGACCTTGGTGAGATTTTTGTAAAAAAACCAAAGTATAGAGCGGATTAAGTCGTTAAGATGCAGGTTTCACCCATAACTTAACAACTTTCTTCCTGTTGGTATGATAGGAACACGAGATAGAGAGGGAGACTTGCGTCGAAGTATGGATTTTACTCCTGATTCAACGCAAATCCTCGAGTTTATAATGAAAAAGGCGCGTCAGGCGAGCGATTTGTCGAGAGTTTGCGGTTTTCACACCTAGTCTCAACCAATCACTCGTTTATGCGGATATTTTTCAGAAATTTGTGTGTGTTGCCAGCCTTAGGAAAGGCTGACCTTGCGCGAAGCAGTAGTATGCGATGTTCGCGCAAGAGTATAGAGTTCAGCAAATTCGAGCGAGAATTATCAAGCAAGCTCCTACATAACCCCTTACTGGGTTTGCACAAGTTGGTCTGTTGGTACTTATACTATAGACTAGGTCAATTCTAAGACATCGACCCGGACTAGGTCGAGTCTTGCCTAATTCCCTATAGTTATGGCTCTGATACCAATCTGTCACACCCCAACCGACGGCAGAAACATCGAGGTGCGGCACTGAGCAAAACAAATTGTCCAAGAGAATCCATAACAACTATTAAATTACCAAATATTTAACGTTCACGTCCGTCCCATACCATAAACATATAAGATAAAACAGTTGTTATAGATATTGTTTCCAAAGACACATAGCAGTTCCGACAACTCAGATTTATTTAATGTAGTTTCTAGACTCCCTAGCTTGATTCCACAAAAGCAAGGTATCGCATAGCGTAAGCATCCTAAACACCTGTCACATACGTTAAAATAAAAGTCAATACACATAGTGTAAAGGTGAGCATACAGGTTTAATAGTATAATAGGAGCGAAAGCGATTTACGCATAACCAACATGTAACACGTAATAATGCGAAGCTAGTAAGTTATCGACAATGAAATATGCACAGACGTGACTGCTAGTTGTAGAGTGCGCAACACATATCACCACTGTGACACGTGAAGAAATACCGTTAGCAACCCCCGTCCGCGACAGGTGCTGAGTCCAAACTATAGTACTATCGTTGCTAAGGTGTCAGGCAACAATCACCGTGTAAACATAACATACAAGCATTCATCGAATAACACGTATAACATGCGAGAGCGGTTAGCGTGGAAATGGGAATTGATAACAATGGATTTTGTTACCAAATTACCCATGACACGAAAAGGTAATGATGCAATCTGGGTGATTGTAGATAGGTTAACCAAATCTGCTCATTTCCTACCAATAAAGGAAACATTCGGTATGGAACAATTAGGTAAGTTGTATGTAAATGAAATAGTTTCATTACACGGTATTCATTTATCTATTGTTTCTGATATAGATAGTCGTTTCACTTCTCATTTTTGGACAAGTTTCCAAAAAGCAATTGGAACCAAGCTAAATCTAAGCACCGCTTATCATCCATAAACAGATGGACAAAGTGAAAGGACAATTCAAACATTGGAAGACATGCTTAGAGCTTGTGTAATTGATTTCGGAGGAAGTTGGGATGATCATTTACCATAAATAGAATTTTCTTACAATAACAGCTATCATACCAGCATCAATGTTGCACCATTCGAAGCACTTTATGGACGAAAGTGCCAAACCCCAGTTTGTTGGGCAGAGATTGGAGAAAAGAAATTGTCTGGACCTGAAATAGTGTAAGAAACCACAGACAAAATCATTTAAGTCAAGGAACGACTGAAAGCAGCACCCGATAGACAGAAAAGTTATGCTGATAATAGACGAAAGCCGTTGGAATTTCAAGTAGGAGATAAAGTGTTGTTAAAAGTCTCTCCTTGGAAAGGAGTTGTCAGATTCATCAAAAGGGGAAAGCTAAGCCCTAGGTATGTTGGACCTTTTGAAATTATCAGAAGAATAGGACCAGTAGCTTATCAGCTACAACTTCCAGAGGAAATGGCACGAATACATGATGTATTTCATATATGCAATCTCAAAAAGTGCTTAGCTGATGAATCACTAGTAATACCTCTTAAGGATATAGAGGTAATTGAAAAGCTTAAGTTTGTAGAGAAGCCTCTATAGATTGAAGACAGGAAAGTCAAGAATCTCAAGCACAGAAGACTAGTTCTAGTCAAAGTGAAATGAGATTCCAAGAGAGGACCAGAGTACACTTGGGAGCTTGAATCAGAGATGCAAAGGAAATATCCACACCTATTCCAGAAGACCTCGAGGACGAGTTCTAAATTAAGGTGGGAAGGATATAACAACCCTCCTAAATTTTTCCGACACCTCTAATATATTTATAATATCCCTATACTCCTTAAAATATACCCCGTATACGATAAAGAGCCCTTAATACCTTTATATAATTAAAATAAAAATAAAAACCAGTTTTATTAGTTTCTGGCGGGCCGCGAAGACTCTCTCCTAGTCTTACGCGGGCCGCGACAAGTCAATATCAGGGCGCACCCCTGAGCTGCCACGTGGCAGCATCGTGTCGAGACTAGTGGTCGAATCAGCCAAGCTAGGGCATACCCTAGCTAGCCTCGCGGGCCGCGAAGCCCTTGGCTGAAGCCTACGCGGGGCGCGAGAAACCTGAAATCAGGTCCTATAAATAGATGGCATCGGCTGTCAGTTGAACTCACTCACATTTCGATCTTTCTCTCTCGAATTACTATAGTATAAAAGCTATAATCGGGTATTATACCCCCTAATTAACGAAGTTCTGCCCCGTTGTAATTATTATAACCCCGGTTACGTATAAGATACGCCGCCCGATTGATCTGGTGCTTCGTAACGGCTGTCGTGGTTCTGCCCGACGTAGTCGTTGGAGTTATGTCTCGGGGAGGGTATTACTAATGTAAATATTGGGTTATGATACTAACGCATGTGCATTATTTAATTATTTGATTTTAACCAGGAAACCATCAGGAAAATTCTAAACTAGCAATGTGAATAATCTCCTTTTTGTAAACCTTTTTGCAAACTGTTTTTACAAAACCTCAAATGTTTTAAATTATTATTAGTAGTGATTGAGTATTTGTAAATTCTACATTTATCATCGGTATGTTGGGGTTTTGTATACAAAATTTGTTACTACACTATGAGTAGTAACATGACCACAAGTAGGGTCGAAAGTACCGTGGGTGGTAATTAAGGTAGAATAAAATAAACAAATGTAATTGCTGATTGCCCTCAATACTGTACAAGGATAAAACCTTGTTTGATTAAACTGGGATTAACTCACCAGTATTTCCCACTGACAAAATGTTTTTAAACGCGTTTCAAGTAACAAAATGTGAAAACCAAATTAGAAGCCAGCTGGAGAGCACTGATGGCTTGGAAAAGTGGCTATAAAGTTACCTAAAATAAAGAAGATGTTTTGTTAAATAGGATTTTCCCCTATAAAAGTATGTGTACTTGAAACTTGGGAATTTCCCATGTGTTTAATATTATAAAAGTGTGGTATTTTACTCTGATAAAAATATTTCCTAACTACGGTCCTGATTTAAAATTCCGCTACCAAACTGATAAACACCGATACCACTGAAACTGGTCGCGGCCGTCCGTTCCCGGACAGATAGGGGACGGGGGTAGCGACAGAAGGTGGTATCAGAGCCTAGCCACTGATTTCAGCCAAAAAGGTGTTCTGCTGACATTGAAATTATAAATTTTGTTAGGAAATAATCAATACAAGTATGTGTATACGTGTATATTATTATTTTGTGTTATTTGACAATTTGTTAGTTTACAGTATGAGTGATCAAGGACCTTCGGACGCTTACCGTCAGTTGTCCCACTCTCCTAGGGACGAAGGAACCTCTTCGTAGTCTACCCCCTAGGGGTATTCGGCTGATACCGAAGAAGGGATTTTCGTGTTCAAAGCACAATCTGAAGAGCCATTCCCTCCTAAGAAGAGAGGATGGTTCAGCAGAGGAGCTCATGAGCGTAGAAAGAGGATGAGGAAATTGCAACAGCAAAGGGCCTTAGCAGCGTCCAATAGGGAAATGAATGTGCAAACCCAGGACATACTCAATAGGAGATTAGCTAATTTTCACATATTAGCTACCACCGTCGCCGACCCTAATCTAGAACAACTCATAGCACCCCAACCACTGCAGTTGTTCCCAACACAATCCATGGAAGTAGAGATTGACCCAACTGACCAAAACCCACTACCCGATCTAGACCCAGCTGAAATCCCTAGGATACCAGCACCCCATCCTCCAGACTATGACCCGTGGTTTGACGACCACAGGGATTACCAGCAACGCTACCCAATCCCAATAGAGGAGCCCATGCAAGATCTAGTAGGACCCTACCCAGACCTTGACCCTCGAGATCCCTATTATGATAATGACCAATATATATCAGGGAGATTCTAGAGAACCCGTACTCTCAGGAAGAACCTATGCCCCAGTTTCCTGACCCAATACCAGCCCCAGCCCCACCCATGAATACTGAGAACCTACAGGAACTCCGAACCTTTGTTGAGGAAATCCTAGAAGGAAGTGAGAGGATGAGACAGATAGGGGAACGACTCGTCTGGAAATATGACGAGCGTAATATGCAATTCTGGATGAACCCCTATCAGTAGTAATAATAATAATAATATATAAATATATATGTGAGTATGTTTGAAAAAAAAATTAATATTTTCCAAACTAAGATAGATAACCCTATAATTATTGATGCATACTAGTATTATGTTTTCATTTTCAGTTATGGTTTGTAATAGATACAGATGCATAATATAAAATAGAGTAAAGGTCGCAATGACGACGATTTTGGATCAATGTGTTGTTGTTTGATTATTCGCATTCAATATTATTTCATGATATTAATACTTGGTAAATGTTTAAAATCCAGATGGCCGATACGCGAATCAGGAAAACCAGAATATTGAAAACCAGATAAATAACAATGCTATTCGACATATAGTATCCCAAGGAATTAGAGATGCTATGCCAGCTATCATTAAAAATGTTAGGGAAGCATAAAATAATAACAGTAATAGTGGGAGTAAGCGAACACATACTGAACCTGATCACAGCGTGAACAATGGACCGTTAATTCGATTGCCAATTCCAAAAAAAAAAAGAAGAACCGTGTCTTATGGTTGTTCTTATAAAGAATTATGGTCTTGTAAACCAATAGAATTCTCTGGCAATGAAAGAGCCATTGCAGCTCTACGCTGGTTAGAAAAGACTGAGGCGATCTTAAAAATAAGCAAGTGTGCAGAAGAAGATAAGATAATGTTTGCTTCCAATCTATTTAAGAATGCAGCTCTAGAATGGTGGAACACTATCCTCCAGTCTCGGGGAAATGACAGGGTTTATAATATGGAATAGATTGAGTTTAAGAATATGGTGGAAAGAAAATTATGTCCTCCTAATGAAAAGGAGCAGATAGCTAACAAATTCTTAAACCTTAGAATGACTGGAGTAGACAGCAAGGGTTACACTACTACATTCTTTGAATATGCTAGAATAGTGTCAACCCTAGCATCACCAGAACCAGTGTTAATCTCCCGTTACATCTGGGGATTAATTGGTGAAATTAGACATGTAGTCAAGGCAGCTAGACCACCAACTATAGAAGAAGCTGTAGAACTAGCAAACACCTTGACTGATGAACTGGTACGTACGCAAGAAAAGAACCAGAGAAGGAACTTAGCCCAAAGGCTTACCCAGAAATTTCGCTACGGTAATTCCAACCGTGGGAAAAATATAGGTTCTACCTCTGCACCCTACTGCAAAACCTGTAAGAAGAAGCATTCTTGAAGATGCTCTACCTACTGCAACTACTGCAAAATACCAGGACACAAGGAGGAAGATTGCAGGAAGAAACCCAGTAACGGTGTATGCTTCAACTGTGGAGAAAAAGGACATATCAGGACGAATTGTCCAAAAGTAGCTCTGGCCATAAACAACAAGACTACTAAAAATGCTAGAGCATTTGTTTTGACTGCAGAAGAAGCAAAGATGATCCCGGACGTGATTGCCGGTACATTTTTAGTTAATGATGTTTTTGCTAAAGTATTATTTGACTCTGGTGCAAACCAAAGTTTTATTAATACTTCATTTTGCAAAATTCTCAATCAACCATTAACTAAACTCCAACAAGAATGTCTAGTAGAAACAACAAATGGAGAAACGATTAAGATTTCCGAAATCTTGCAGGGAGCAAGAATAGAAAATTTAAATCAAAAGTTTATTGCAAATCTTTACCCAATGAATCTGGCAGGATTTGATGTTGTATTAGGAATGGATTGGTTAATAGCCAATAAAGTCAGTATTCTATGTAATCAAAAATCAATACAAGTAAATTCACTAAAGGGTGAAGAGATCACAATTAAAGAAGATAAGCCAACCAGACACATAAAATTCATCTCCATGATGAAAACTGCAAGTTGTGCAAGAAAGGGATCAATAGTGTATATGATTTCCATAATCATTAACACTAAGGGAAAAGAATTAAAAGATATTCATGTAGTGTCAGAATTTTCAGATGTATTTCCAGAAGAATTACCAGAACTACCGCCAGACAGGGAAGTCGAATTCAGAATTCATCTGCTACCAGGAACAGCGCCAATTGCCAAAGCACCTTACCGTTTGGCACCTGCATAAATGCAAGAATTAAAGAAACAGTTAGACGAACTGTTAGAAAAAGGATTCATACAGCCAAGCTCATCACCATGTGGAGCACCAATCTTGTTCGTCAAGAAGAAAGACGGGTCAATGCGTATGTGCATTGATTACCGTGAATTGAATAAGGTCACGATTAAAAATCGGTACCCATTACCGAGAATCGATGATCTATTTGACCAACTGCAATGAGCTCGATTTTTCTCAAAGATCGATTTACGCTCAGGATATCATCAATTAAAGGTACAGGAAGAGGACATTCCTAAGACCGCTTTCAGAACAAGGTATGGCCATTATGAATTTACTGTCATGCCATTTGGTTTAACCAATTCCCCAGCAGCATTTATGGACATGATGAACCGAATATGTAAGCCATATTTGGATAAATTCATAATTGTCTTTATAGATGATATTCTGATTTACTCTAAAAGTGAAAAGGAACATGCAGCGCATCTGCATATACTTTTAAACTTGCTGAGAAAAGAAAAGCTTTACACTAAATTTTCGAAATGTGAGTTTTTGTTAAAAGAAGTGCAGTTTCTTGGACATTTAGTTAACCACGAAGGAATTCATGTAGATTCCACAAAGATTGAGGCAATTACTAAATGGAAATTCCCTGAGTCGCCAACAGAGGTTAGAAGTTTTCTAGGATTGGCCGGTTATTATAGCAGGTTTATTCAAGATTTTTCTGGAATAGTCATTCCCTTAACTAAGCTAACTTGTAAATCTGTTAAATTTGAATGGGGATCAAAACAAGAAGAATCCTTTAGAATTCTTAAGCAAAGATTAACCAACGCACCCATACTAGCGTTACCAAAAGGAACTGAAGACCTTGAAGTCTACTGTGACGCTTCTAAGTTAGGTTATGGATGTGTGTTGATGCAACGCCAAAAGGTTATTGCTTACGCATCTAGACAACTTAAGAATCATGAAGAAAATTATACAACACATGATTTAGAGTTAGGAGCTATAATTTTTGCCCTTAAGATTTGGAGACACTATTTATATGGAAATAAATTCGTAGTTTAAGGTACATTTTTGAGCAAAAAGAGCTGAATATGAGACAAAGAAACTGGATGGAATTTCTTAGTGATTATGATTGTAATATCCAGTATCATGAAGGAAAAGCTAACATAGTTGCTGATGCTTTAAGTCAAAAGTATCATGAAAAGCCAAAAAGAGTACATTCTCTTAAACTAAATCTGCAAGTAGATTTAAATGAACAAATTAGAGAAGCACAGGAATCAGTTATCAAGGACGATACTGAGAAATTGAAAGGTATGATTAAAGAATCAGAACAAGGAACAGATGGAATTTGGAGATTCCATAAGAAAAGGATGTGGAAACCTAAATTAGGAAACCTACGCCACCAAATATTAGACGAAGCCCATAAGTCTAAATATACGATACATCCTGGAAGTGATAAGATGTATCAAGATTTACGAAACAATTTCTGGTGGATAGGAATGAAAAAGGATATAGCAGCTTATGTTGCTAAGTGTTTAACATGTTCACAGGTCAAACCTGAACATCAGAAACCCTCAGGTTTGCAGCAACAATTGGAAATGCCTGTATGGAAATGGGAATTGATAACAATGGATTTTGTTACCAAATTACCCAAGACACGAAAAGGTAATGATGCAATCTGGGTGATTGTAGATATGTTAACCAAATCTGCTCATTTCCTACCAATAAAGGAAACATTTGGTATGGAACAATTAGCTAAGTTGTATGTAAATGAAATAGATTCATTACACGGTACTCCTTTATCTATTGTTTCTGATAGAGATAGCCGTTTTACTTCTCATTTTTGGACAAGTTTCCAAAAAGCAATGGGAACCAAGCTAAATATAAGCACCGCTTATCATCCACAAACAGATGGACAAAGTGAAAGGACAATTCAAACAATGGAAGACATGCTTAGAGCTTGTGTAATTGATTTCGGAGGAAGTTGGGATGATCATTTACCATTAATAGAATTTTCTTACAATAACAGCTATCATACCAGCATCAATGCTGCACCATTCGAAGCACTTTATGGACGAAAGTGCCGAACTCCAGTCTGTTGGGAAGAGATTGGAGAAAAGCAATTGTCTGGACCTGAAATAGTGCAAGAAACCATGGACAAAATCATTCAAGTCAAGGAACGACTGAAAGCAGCACGCGATAGACAGAAAAGTTATGCTGATAACAGATGAAAGCCGTTGGAATTTCAAGTAGGAGATAAAGTGTTGTTAAAAGTCTCTCCTTGGAAAGGAGTTGTCAGATTCATCAAAAGGGGAAAACTAAGCCCCAGGTATGTTGGACCTTTTGAAATTATCAGAAGAATAGGACCAGTAGCTTATCAGCTACAACTGTCAGAGGAAATGGTAGGAATACATGATGTACTTCATATATGCAATCTCAAAAATTGCTTAGCTGATGAATCACTAATAATACCTCTTAAGGATATAGAGGTAATGAAAAGCTTAAGTTTTTAGAGAAGCCTCTACAGATTGAAGACAGGAAAGTCAAGAATCTCAAGCACAAAAGACTAGTTCTAGTCAAAGTGATGTGGGATTCCAAGAGAGGACCAGAGTACACTTGGGAGCTTGAATCAGAGATGCAAAGGAAACATCCGCACCTATTCCAGTAGACCTCGAGGACGAGTTCTAAATTAAGGTGGGAAGGATATAACAACCCTCCTAAATTTTTCCGACACCTCTAATATATTTATAATATCCCTATACTCCTTAAAATATACCCCGAATACGATAAACAACCCTTAATACCTTTATATAATTAAAATAAAAATAAAAACCAGTTTTATTAGTTTCTGGCGGGCCGCGAAGACTCTCTCCTAGTCTTACGCGGGCTGCGACAGGTCAATATCAGGGCGCACCCCTGAGCTGCCACGTGGCAGCATCGTGTCGAGACTAGTGGTCGAATCAGCCAAGCTAGGGCATACCCTAGCTAGCCTCGCGGGCCGCGAAGCCCTTGGCTGAAGCGTACGCGGGGCGCGAGAAACCTGAAATCAGGTCCTATAAATAGATGGCATCGGCTGTCAGTTGAACTCACTCACATTTCGATCTTTCTCTCTCGAATTACTATAGTATAAAAGCTATAATCGGGTATTATACCCCCTAATTAACGAAGTTCTGCCCCGTTGTAATTATTATAACCCCGGTTACGTATAAGATACGCCGCCCGATTGATCTGGTGCTTCGTAACGGCTGTCGTGGTTCTGCCCGACGTAGTCGTTGGAGTTATGTATCGGGGAGGGTATTACTAATGTAAATATTGGGTTATGATACTAACGCATGTGCATTATTTAATTATTAGATTTTAACCAGGAAACCATCAGGAAAATTCTAAACTAGCAATGTGAATAATCTCCTTTTTGTAAACCTTTTTGCAAACTGTTTTTACAAAACCTCAAATGTTTTACATTATTATTAGCAGTGATTGAGTATTTGTAAATTCTACAATTATCATCGGTATGTTGGGGTTTTGTATACAAAATTTGTTACTACACTGTGAGTAGTAACATAACCACAAGTCGGGTCGACAGTACCGTGGGTGGTAATTAAGGTAGAATAAAATAAACAAATGTAATTGCTAATTGCCCTCAATACTGTATAAGGATAAAACCTGTTTGATTAAACTGGGATTCACTCACCAGTATTTCCCACTGACAAAATGTGTTTAAACGCGTTTCAGGTAACAAAATGTGAAAGCCAAATTGGAAGCCAGCTGGAGAGCACTGAAGGCTTGGAAAAATGGCTATAAAGTTACATAAAATAAAGAAGATGTTTTGTTAAATAGGGTTTACCCCTATAAAAATATGTGTACTTGAAACTTGGGAATTTCCCATGTGTTTAATATTATAAAAGTGTGGTATTTTACTCTGATAAAAAATATTTCCTAACTACGGTCCAGATGTAAAATTTCGCTGCCAAACTGATAAACACCGATACCACTGAAACTGGTCGCGGCCGCCCGTTCCCGGACAGATAGGGGACGGGGGTTGCGACAACCAGGTAGATCTTCTAGAAAAACATCGGAGTATTTCGATACTACAGGAATTTCTTTCAGTTCCTTGCCTCTAGTGTTAACGATCACTGAGATCATATACACTATGCCTTGCTTCCGTGCATAACTTTCAACTTTCATCACTGAAATGAATTTTGTTGACTTGGTCGGCTTGTCTCCTCGTATAAGGATCACCTCTCCCGTTGGCGTACGAATCTTAACAGAATTTTGATCACATAGGATTCGAGCATGGTTGGCTACTAACCATTCCATTCCTAATACTACATCGAATCCTGCTAGATTCATAGGTAGTAGATTTGTCATGAATTTATGTCCTGACAGTTCTATCTTTCCTTCTTGAAGTATGTCACGTGCGTCAGTGGAGTTTCCTTCTGCCGTTTCTATCCTACAAGCTTGACTAAGCTTAGTTAATGGTTGATTAAACGCTTGACAGAATCTAGTATTTATAAAACTTTGATTTGCATTAGAGTCAAATAATACTTTAGCATAGACGTCATGAATAAGAAACGTACCGGCGATTACGTCGGGAATCATAGCTGTCTCTTGTGTTGTAAGCATGAAGACTCGTGCGTTCTTCTTGGCTCCGTCTACGGCTTTTACTTTGTTATCAGGTGCCTTTGTCAGTTTTGGGCAATACGGGTGAATGTGACCCGTCTCTCCGTAATTGAAACAGATATTAGTTTTCTTTCTACATTCTTCTTCTTTGTGCCCATGTGTTTTGTAGAAATTGCAGTACCTATTACCCCTTCCTGAATGTTTTCTTTTGTAGAATATGCAGAGAAGCAATGCTGAAGACTGCCCCAACTCTTCTCTTGTAGGTATTACAAGAGCGAAAACCTTGGGTAATTTTCTGGGCTAACTCTTTCTTCTTGTTTTCTTCCCTTGTGCGGATTAATCCGTCAGTCAGAGTATTAGCCAGTTCGACTGTTTCCTCAATATTCTGAGGTCTAGCAGCCTTGACTATGTCGCGGATCTCATTAATTAATTCCCAAATATAACGAGAAATTAGTACAGATTTTGGCGAAGCCAGAGTTGGTACCATCTTGCGTATTCGAAGAACTTTGTTGTATACTCATGACAATTTACGTCGACCATTTTGTGGTTTAGGAACTTGTTAGCCATTTGTTTCTTTTCATAAGGGGTACATAATTTCCTTTCTGCCATTTCTTTAAACTCTCCCCAGTTCATGGCATAGGCCATGTCGCTTGCTTTTGCCTGAAAAATAGTATTCCATCACTCTAAGACTTCTTCCTTAAAGAGATTGGAAGCATACAACACATATGTTGATCTTAAGAATAGCTTCCGTCTTTTCCAACCATCGCAGAGCAGCCGTAGCTCCTTCATTTCCTGCGAACTCGGTTGGTTTACAAGCTAGAAATTCCTTGTAGGTACATCCGGAAGTCATTGCCTTCATTTTCTTAGGAAATGGGCTTTGATAATATCATCATTGACTCCATTTACACTATGGCTAAACTGTCATTACGTGTACGCTTGCTACTCACAGCCTTAGTGTGCTCTTCGGGGTTTTTAATAGTTTCAATAATTAATGGGATAGCGTTAGCTATTCCCTGGGCGATTATGTTTTCTATGGCATCTTTATCTAGGGGATTTTCTTGATTATTCTGGACTGATTGGTAAACTTCGTTTGATATCTGAATTGCAAACATATTCCACAGATTAATATCACAGAATAGTTAGCAAATAAGCAAAATATCGTAAACACAATTACACAAATAAGCAGAGCATATTGTCCAAAAACGTCAATCATTGGGACTTATAGATTTCTTATATATAATATGCTTCTTATATTTTACATATTTTATCACAGATATAGTTATATATATATATATATATAAGGGAATGCTAGACAGAAAACCCTTAAATTTTTAGAAAACTCTGGAAACTCAAATCTCCCCCCATTTTTACCCAACCTCCCGACATTTTTTTTTTTTTGAAAAAAATAACACATGTAATATACATGTTTTAAAGTGTTTTGGGCCAAAAAAAAACAAAAAAGCGCCGAAGGGATATTTTTAAAAAAAATAAACAAATTTCAGCAATGTCCGGTTGCCTAACATGTGTTAGGCACAAAAGACAGAAATTGCTGAATTTTTTTTTTAAAATCATTCCTTCGGCGCTTTTTTGATTTTTTTGGCCCAAAACTCTTAAAAACATGTATATTACATGTGTTATTTTTTTCAAAAAAAAAATGTCGGGAGGTTGGGTTTTCTAGGGTTTTCTATATATATAGGGTTTTCTATATAGCCCTACCCTATATATATATATACATATATTAGTTTTTTCTACAAAATACAGAAAACATAATACACAGATATATATTATGGGGGTTAGTCTCTTGTTAAAAAACGCTGCTCCCTCTTGTCGTATTTCCAGACGAGATTTTCTCCCACATGCCTGATCCTACTTCCCGCATCTATTAGTTCCTCGCCGTAGTGGCGAAGCTCTCGTTTTCTGGATTCATCGGGGGAAACGCCACAGGTTTCGGTTGGAATTTTGGGTAGAATTGATAAGGGTCATTTATCAGATTTTGGAATACCCAATCATTGGTCCACTACTCTTCAACCGGATTGGGGAGCTGCTATTATGGAATTGCTGGTTCTGGAATTATCGACTCAGGGTTCCTTGGCATTGCAGGTTGAGCGGGCATGTTCAGATTTATTTCCTCTGGTATCGGCCTGAACATCTCACAGTTAGCAAGCCTTTGATCTAACTCATCCCACGTTAGCGGCATAGAGGTTGGATTCGAACTTTCACCTGCAATTTCTTTTCCTTTTGTTTCTCCTATTCTTTTTGTTTTTGGTGTAGCTGGCGCTTTCTTCCTTCTTCTTTTCCAGTCTAGTATTCTCTTCCACGTTTTCGGTGGTGCTTTTGGTAACAGTTGCGCTTGGAAAATCATCGGTTCATCTGCATCAGCTTGGTATCCAGATTGATTCTTAGCAGTTTCCATATCTGTGTGATTAACAGATATACTTTGGAACGCCTTTGATAGTTCTTTAGTGCTCATACTGTTAATAAAAAATAATAAAAACAACAAACTCCAAAAATCGAATATATAATATTTGATTAGTATCACAGATTTCACAGAAGTATTTAATCAAATTCCTAACTACTAATTTTAAGTATTTTCACAATACTTAATTAGCTTAAACTAGTGGCTCTGATACCACCTTCTGTCATGACCCCCGACCCTATTCCGGGCGGGAGTGGAAAACTTATCAGGACCGGGTGTCAGGAAAAATATCAGAGTTTCAAAACACCAAATTTTCCTTTCATAACCGTGGGATAAAACCCGTATTTATATAAAGGATTTTCACGGGGATAAATCCTTGATTACAAAAACACGTTTTATTCAGGTTTACATAGCCACTTATTTAAGCTGAAGTGCTTCACGACACTTTTATTCACTTCACAGTAATTCACCTGAAACGTGTTTTAAAAACATTTGGTCAGCGAAAAATACTGGTGAGTTCATTCAGTTGTAAAAACACATTTGTTATAATTACAGCATTAAGAGTTTTTATATTTGATTATATCTATCAATTACTCAAATCAGTATTGCGACTGGGGCAAATCCATGTGCTTGTGGTCATATTACTATTGGCTAACTCGTCGTCCAACAGTAACGCTAGACAAGTAATGTATACAAAACCCCACATACCGGCAGTAATTTCAGAATACGAAGACTTAATTACTGTAATATAACTTAAGAAATTTGAAAGCACTTTGATAAAAAGAAAGAATGACTCACATTGCAGATTTAGGGTATATGTACTAGTCTGTTGGTTAAAGCCTAATTTCCTAATTAAACACATAATGCACACATATTAGTGTACTAACTTAATTCAACTTTAACGATAATCACGAGATCAAAACCCACAACGAATGACAAAGTATAGCCTTATTCAGGCAGCACTTAAACATCTGTTGGATCGGTTTCAATCGATCGGACAAAGTACCGTACCAGTGATTCGAGTTATTACCCTGATAACGGGCAGAGGTTTGGTACTCCGAGTATTTTGTGGGTATAATACTGAGCACTATCGAGAGAGAAAATAAAAGATTTTGAGCAGATTGAAATGCAACATGAACGCTCAATTTATCGCTGAAACATGGAAGTCTCACGCCCCGCGATACCCTAGGGGTATCCCATCGTGCCCCGCCAAAACCCCCTAGCTAGGGCATAGCTGTCATGACTCAACTAATAGCTTATACATGTGGACGACAAGTGTACGACACGTGTCTTAGGCGGTTATGAGAGTCTCGCCACCCGCGAGACTTTGGTGTAAGGCTGTCGCGCCCCACGACAGCCGATAAAACAATATATTTTTCATTTTTTTCATGCCGAGTTTCATCGTACATTTTTGGAGTTACGATTACGGATTTATGTGGGACCTTTTTTAGGGTTGTTACAATTGAGTACACATTCACACACACCAGTCTCATAAAAAGAAACTTGATAAAACTCTCTCTACGCCAAACTCTCTCTAGAGGATATCTCAAAGTGGCTAACCTAACAAATTAGATAAAAACTTGTTTAAATACTCATCAGGCTAACTTTCCCTACATGGGCTCTCCATGGGCATGCCTAGCCCACATGACCTAGATAAGGCTCAAAATACTATAAACCCATTAAAAGCTAACCCAATAAAGTCCAAACTGTAACCCATAGCCCATCAATTGTATTTGATACATCAGTCTCATATATTTAGGCCTAACATAGATCCTGACAAAATAAAAGAGGAAGCAAGAAAACTTTTTAGGGACAAGTATCAAGAGCCCAAAAGATGAAGACCAACTCGTGTATTCGATTTTAGTAGGTTCTCAACTGATCATGCCGAAAAGCTAATTATACTATTTTCATTGGAGGAAATAAAATCAGCAATATGGGATTGTGGTGGGGAGACAAAGTTCATAGGTCATACAACTTCTCATTAAACTTTATTCGTAAATTTTGGGTGCAATGTCAGCCATATGTCAAAGCGGTTTCAGCTCAATTCTTTGTCGATGAGTAGATTAATAGAGGATCCAATTCATCCTTTTCACTCTCATCCCTAAGATAAATGGTCATTCTTTTTTTTCTTAGTTTAGTCCAATTTCCTTAGTCGGAATCATTTACAAAACCATTGCAACGATACTTGCTAACATAATTAAAAATTTGATGTTGTATTTACGGGGTAGTGTTCAATTAGCCTTTATTGAAGGTCAAAATATTTTGGACTGGCCGCTTATTTTAAATGAGATTGTGTCTTGGTAGAAATTTTCTAAAAAAGGGATTTGGTATGTTAAAGTTGTCTCTAAAAAAAGCTTATGACACGTTTAATTGGAATTTTCTTGACAACATTTTGAATACATGGGTTTCCCAACTTTATGGATGAAGTAGGTAGATAAAGGATGTTTAGTTTCGAGAAGGTCTTCCATGATCATTAATGGGTCACCCACTAGAGAGATATTAATTAGATATTTATTTGAAAGAGTTATCAGCAAAAATGGGTAAATAGAAAAGGTTGTGGAAGGCTTGTATTTATAGGCGAGGCAAAGGGATCAAGAAAAGCAAACTCTGACCAATCTAAGGTTGATCTATCGACCATGGATCTCCCAGTTTTTGTCTTTTACTTTGTTTTGAATCTTGAGTGTTGTGTAACGACTATAATTTTCCCTCAACACCTTATACACACCCATACATCTAATCTTTGACTTTTCAAAGCAACCCTTTGACATCTATCAACATAGATGTTTACTTTTCAAAGTCCAGGGGTGCCTTGGTGAAACATGTTGCATTCTTTCCATTTATGGAATCTCTGTCTCCTAACATCATTACATCCTACAAATGAAAAGAAAGCAAGTAGATGCTTCCATTTTCAAGTTCAAAGTCAACCCAATTAATTATCAACTTGTTTGATTCAATTGGGACTTTTAGTAGCAAGTATTTCAAAGAAAATTTAACTTAAGTTTTAAGTTATAGTTAATTTTCTCTCTAATTCCTAGTCAATTTCTTGATGTATCATGCATTGATCTTTGCGGATGCTCTTTCATACTTGAGTTTTGTAGTCTTTAAGTCTTCATCATATATTACTTTGGTCATTCACCTTTGCATATCACAATATGTTCCACTTGGTGATTGTTGTTCTTGATGATTTGCAATTCATTTCCCAAGTTGTGATTCATAATTCATTTTCCAAGTCTTGACCATTCTAGTCTTGATTCATCATTTGATCTTTGAATTTGATAAGCCTTGTGTGTGATGATCTTAATGCTTTGTAAATCATTAAGTGTTAAGTGACATACATGTAGTATATGTGCATCCTTAATCAACAACCAATAAGAAAACTTATAAATTCAAGACATTAAAAAATGGCATCGTTTTGGATTTTACTATTTCATAATCTATTCTTAATCCTTGTTTCCCAACACAAACATCGTTCTATTCACTAAATGGTGGTGGAAACTCAAACTAAACAAGTGACAAAGTTTCAAAGGCTATTCATGAGAATTATAGATGGTACAAAACGGTTTTGATTAAAAAGACAATAATGGTGGTTTGGAAGAATATAGTCTTGATAGAATCGGAGTTGTGTAACGCAGATTTGGGTATACATACCAAAATAAAAGGGAGCCTCAGAAATAGGAGAGGCATCTATTTTTGGACATACTGCAGGATAGAATAAGGTGTTCTTTGTATGGAGAGGGGAGGTGGATAGGATTGCAACCAATCTAGCTCTAATAGAGGATTATGCCTAACATGAGTACTAATGTGCAAATGCGATATCCGACAAGAAGACACAAACCATGTCCTAGTCAGCTACATGTTTTCAAAGGCAATCTGGTGGCAAATATGGGTTTGGTCTAAACTACCGATTCCAACCAAGTTTGACTCTGTTAAAGAGCTACTTAATTTTGTATCATTAGTGAACGGTTCATAGGTCATAAAGAAAGTGATTTGTGCTATTATGTTAACAACTTTGTGGATGATCTGGAAGGTAGGAATGAGAAGGCTTCTAAAACCTAACCAATGTCAATGTTTAGGTGGTGGAGGATATCAAGGTAGTCTCATTTTTGTGGGTGAAAAACAAATCTAGAATGTAAATGTTATTAGCGAGTATGGTGTAATTTCAAATTCAAATGAACCAGGTGTTTCTTGTTGTTTGGCTCTTCTAGCGGCTTGATAGAAGTTGCTAGTTTAACGTATACTTGGTTTGAACGTACTTGCTTGCCATCCAAAAAAATATGGCCTATTGTTGTTTCGAAACAGAAGGTTGATGTTATATACCACATAAGGTGCGAGTATTGTGTAATTTCAATTTCGAATAAACCAGGTGTTTCTTGTTGTTTGGCTCTTCTAGCGGCTTGATGGAAGTTGCTAGTTTAATGTATACTTGGTTTGAACAAAGTACTTGCTTGCCATCCAAAACAATATGGCCTATTGTTGTTTCGAATCAAAAGGTTGATGTTATATACCACATAAGGTGCTAATCGTATGTTTATGTATTTCCAAAACCATAAAAAATGCATTAGGATAATGTTAGAATGAGTTTTGTCTAAGTACTTATTTTAGAAACTTGTTACCAAATGAGAATAACAAGGGTTGTGTGATCTAACAACCAGCCAATGTGATGACCATCTAATAAAATGTTTGGAAATAAAGTTCTTTAAGAAAAAAATGTTGTATCCGAGATGCAGGCCCGGCTTTGTGGGCTTGGCAGCCCGGGCAGACGCCAAGGCCCAAAAGGTTTATAGGGCCCAACAAAAATTTAGGGTCAAGATTTTTAAATGAGTACTGTTATCTTAAATGTTTAATAAATGATTTTATTAACAAAAATGAAGCTAGTTTAATGGTTAAGATACTCAAATTTGAAAACCAAGGTCATGAGTTCTAAACCCTTCCTTTACATTTTTATTTCCTAAACAATTTTCAGTTAATCCCATGCATTTTTTATTTCCTAAAGTGTTTTGAACTTTGAATTCACTTAATTAATTGACTCTTCAATTTTGTTAACAAGATGATTATATGATTAATTAGTTAATGTTTTGGGTTATAATCTTGAGGTCGTAAGTTCAAAACCCATGATTAGCATGTCGTATTGTGGTTTTTTGATATATATTTGATGAGTTTATATTATACCAATTTTTTTGTTTCGCCCGGGACCCAAATTTTTTTTTATTATTCTCGGAGACGGCCTTGGCGAGATGAATTCCCTAATCGTGATTGTGACTAGTTGTTACAAAGTGAGTGACCCTTCTCTAAGGTGTATATCTTAGATCCAAGTAGGTCCAATTTGTGTATTGGTGTGCTATTTTTCCTCTTATTATGGTAGAAGTTCATAATTTGGTGTTTATTTGACATCATTGCATCACACTTGAGATTGAAGTTATGATAAAGTGCATAAAAGCTTTGAAAGTATTTTGAAAAATGAATGTGGATTTTGGTACAACTATGAATATTGTACTTTTATGATTGCAACTCGAAGAAAAACAATCATTACTGAAATAAATTCTCCTCTAAAAAAGAGTTACATATAGGCTAGCAAGTAGCAACACATTTTGTAAACACTCGCACTGAATTTTATTCAAATGAAAGTAAAAAAAATAACAAAAAAAAAAAAAAAAAAAACTAACACCAGTACACAGTACTCCCCGTTTAAACAGGCAACAACTAGTAGTGGGAAAAAGCTTAAAAAAGCTGACTTGGGTGTTTAAAATGTAAATTGCGAAAAGGCTTGATTTGACCCTCGATCCATGTCTCCACTGAGTTCACCAACTCGTTATCCGAGTCGACTCACTTCACGTTTCAACAACACTGCCAGGTTGCCAAGCTGAAGTTGCAATCAATGGTCTAGTGTGCCACCCCAGCATCAAGCACCCGTCGTTTTCTTCCACCCTGTACCCATCGCCGCCCGCGAACAAAGCCAAAAGCATACTCGCTTGTTTAAACGCGTTGGATCCAAGATGCACCGGGTTGAACCCGGCCGAGTTCATCCGAGTTCGCCACTGAGTCAGCGTCTCATGCCGTTCGACTCGGTCGGTACCTTCACAAGCCACCACGTTACATATCTGGCGACCTAAATACACTTCCGACATCTCCAAATCTAGACTGTTGGACTGAGTCAACGCGGAACTCTCCAACGAGTCAAACATTGTTGAGTAGTAATGTAACGCCTCGTTAAACCTGTCTAGAAAAACGGCGTCGTTGTGACTCGATTCCTGTTCCACAATAGTCACTATCTTGGGTTTCATATCTTTAATAGAATTCAACACTTTTTCAACGGCCCCTGGCCGTGCGAGAAGGCGGTGAAGCTCGAAAACCGAGTTCACCGCCACCACTTCCTCATCCGTTGGGCGGATATCGAGCATACCAGCATCGATATCCGCCAACGAATTAGCCACAAAACCTCTAAACTCGAATTCAACTCCAATCGTGTCGGCTAATTGAGCTAGTTTCCATCCGACTTGCTGCAAAGCGTCAGTGTTATCCGGTTGCGGCGGTCCAATACCAGTTAAACGAAAAGCCGGTGGACCACCGCTACGCAAGGCCAGCGCTTGCATAAGCGCCGGCCATTGCATACCTTGATTTAAACTGAAATCGATGACGTGGACGCGTGTCGCGCCCGCGAACGCTTCCAGAATCGCTTGATTCGCCGTGAAGTGAGCGAATTTGAGGTACGGACAACTCTCGTAAAAATGCATATGTAAATCCTCAAGCGACTCTCGAGGGTAGATCTTGTAAATTCGCTGAGCCAGAGCGCTGGCGAAGTACCTAGCGACTTTCGCCATCGCTCCGGCCTGCGACGCCACCAAAATCCCCACGTGTTTGACCAGAGCATCCGCAAGTTTCATGTTATTTTGTTGTACGGCTTCAGCACACGCCATAAGCGTGTGCACTAATCGTATACCGGCTTCTTGTGAATCCACAAGCACCACCGGGCGTGGTGACTCTGGTGGTACATCAATTATTTCATCAGATCCAGCGGATTTTATTCGCTTATTTCCATTTCTACCCTCCAACGACTCGTCGGTGGAGCTAATGCCGTAAATAGCTCCACCGGCAATCGCACGCAAGTCGTATGGATCATCATCGTACATATTACTTGTCTGCTGCCCATTAGTTACATTATTATTGGAGAAATCAATCATGGTAGTAGACGCGTCGCCAGGAAGAGTGATATCAAAATCGGCAGAAGACGAAACAACATCAGAACCGGTGTTGTTAATCTCAGAAAGCATGCTCTGATACCAACCCGAAAGATCAGACGGGTTGTAATGAACAGTATCAGCCAGCTGTAAAACCCCATCTTCACCCATCACCATTTCAAGCTGCTCAAGCTTCTGAGCTACATCAGCCATGTCCGTTGACTTGACCTTGTAACCCAATACTTCCAACAGCTCGTCCATTCCTCCGGAATCTGGCAACGTCTGGGTTAGATCTTTTGGGTTTGCTGGAGGACTTGATGATGAGGTTTTGGTTTCTTTCTTACGCTCACGACCTCTCTTCATGGTTTTTGAGAGTTTAAGTGATTAGGGTTTGGTTTGGTATGTAATAGTAGTTGTTGTTGTGTCAATTGGTTGAAGAAAGATGGAGGAAATGAAGAGGAGATTGGGTGTTTAAAAGTAGGAGGAGTAATAGATGAATCTTGTTGTGGTTTTGGAAAGCAGGGGCTCGTGACGGGTGGGGGCTCGAGCTTCAAGAGAGGAAGACATGATGAACCGGAGAAGAAGATAAGGAAGAGACTGCCACACCGCTTGATAATAATACTATACTATTTCTCTTTCTCTTTTTAGTAACCCTATTATTACTCCAATTCTGGTCACTAATTCATTATCATACAAACTGTTAACCGTTGTTTGTAACATAGAAAACTAACATCTTATTTCTAGTTTGGTAAGTTTGTCAAAAAATCCCAATTTACAAATTTTCTATAAAAAGATAGAATAAGTGTAACTAGTAAAACTTCACCAATAACGCGCATGGCTTTATAGTCTAGTGGCATATTAGGAGTGGAATGAGTCTTTGGGACCAATAGGTCCTGGTTCGATTTCCACAAGAGAGTTTTTCCCATATTTTTTGGGTTTTCTTCTGAATTTGTGTATAAGCATTGCCTAGTGGAGATAAATATGATCGGATGGTTCCGCTCATGGCACGATAATACTCTAGTGGTCCATCAGTGATCCAAATTTGTCGTTAAAAAAATAACCTTCATCGATAACTAACTCGTAAGGTAATCCATTAGTTGTGTTCTAGATGTCTAATGGTAGAGAGGCTTAGGTTCTGTAACAGAGATCTAAGTTCAATCTCTATCTAGCCTCCTTGCAGAGATGCTAGGTTTTAACTTGAGGTCACCCGGGTTTTCGTCCAACCGTGTGTTACACTAGAGAGTGTTCAGCTTTTTGTGATGGCACAACAGCTGTCAAGTGACAGTCGGCGACATTGTTTCTCGGGAAAATGCTCAAGCCAATCTCTGAAGTCTACGTGAGACCAGTTAAGACAACAGAGTTTAACCGGAGTGAGACAATGGTGTTCTCCAGTTTAGGAAGTGTAGTAGTCTAATACATGAAAGTCGCCGTTCTAAAAAAAACTGATACATGTTTAGATATATAAACAAATCGTATCTCTATGATAGAGAAGTTGTTTCTAAGAGACCCTTGACTCTAAAAACTATATCTGCAAAGAAACTATACAAATTTTCATATGACTAAAACCAAGGTAAAATTAAAAATATGATATTAGTAAGCTAACAATAGTGCCACCACCATGAGATAGCCCATTTGGTAGATGCTTATGTCTTTTAAAAAAGAGATCCCAAATTTAAACCTGTATAAGAGCGTAATTTATAATAGAAGAAATATTTGACATTTAAAAAAAAGTAAGTTAACAATAGTAAAATATAGTAGAATATATGGTATTGTTTGTCATTTGAGAAAAACAAACAAACATGCAACAAATAAACAGTTCATGTTATACATGTCATTCCTGGAGTGTAATATTTTATGTAATTAACTCTTAATAAATATTTAAACACAATTATTGTTTTATGTTACATGATACCATGAGAAGATACAAAAGGTTCCTTTACTATAATGTTTGTCATTTCCTTGAATGAATTTAAAAAAGTTATCTTCTTTACATCCTCGATAAGTAACATGCAACGGGGACTACGATTAGGACTTTTGAAAATTATCATTAGTGACCTTAAGGTATTAGAGCTTGTTCAGAAGTGGTTTTGTGAAAGTTGAGGGGGTTGAATGGAAAATAGAGGGATTGGGTGGCATAAAAAAGATGCGTGGCTGCACCGCAATGCATATGTAGACTGACTGATGCTGATGCGATGCCCCTCCCCTCCCTACATGCACTTGCGAGCCCATAATAACCGTACACCATTTTATAAAAGGTTTAACGTGGTAGGCCTCTTCCTTTTTTTACAAATGAGATATGTTTCCTTTCATCCCACGCGCCTCTTCCACTCGACTTATTTCCACGCGCCTGTTCCTCAAATAAAAAAGTTGTAATATTAACACATGGGAAAACTTATTTATACATGGTGTATACGGGCCGTATACTGTTATACGGCCCGTATAGAATAAAAAAAACTAACAAAGTCTGTGCCAGCAGACTTTGTCAGTTTTTTTATTCTATACGGGTCGTATAACAGTATACGGCCCGTATACACCATGTGTAAATAAGTTTGCCTGGTCGTATACAATGTATACGAACGCGTATACGGCCCGTATGAAACGAAAATTTGATTTTTCTCAATGTATTTAAGGGATTAAGGGCCTGTTTGGTTGCCTCTGAATGGCTTCATTCAGAGGTAAACCTCTGAATCGGACAGAGGTATCCTTGTTTGGTTCATAAAAACTTCACCTCTGAACTGAACCATTCAGCTCTGAATGGTTCAGCTACTTCTCATCTCTGAATGAAAATTGGACTTGTATGCCTTTTGCTCCTTCTTCTTCACGAGTTCTCCACAGCCACCACCTCCACCTCCGACACCACCTCCACCACCTCCGACACCATCTCCATCATCATCATCAACTCCGACACCACCGCCGACACCATCTCCATCATCATCATCATCATCGTCACCGACGCCACCACCTCCACCATCTCCGCCAACACCTCCACCATCTCCGCCACCTGCACCTCCACCATCTCCGAAACCCCCAAATCAAACCCTAATCGATCCCATCATCGAACATCATCGTCATCATCTTCATCGATCATCATCATCTCATCAACATCTTCATCGATCATCATCATCACCGACGCATCACAACCGCCGCCGCAACTCCTTCTCCGGTCTCTCTTTCCCTCCGACTCTTCTCTCGCTCTTCTCGTTCCTGTCCTCTCCCTCTGCTCGTTTTCAGGTGGTTGCAGCTAGTCAGAGGGTGCGGCTGGTCGTTTTAGGGTTGTAAGAACGTTGATGGTGATGAAGTACAGAAAGAAAGATGGAGACTCTGATTTTAGAGAGAGAGAGAAAGATAATGTTGAAGATGGATATGAATTATGTGTGTTTTTTTTACTTGTAGAAATGAGCAGGTCACTTTACACAAGGGAATCCGATGTAGGGTGTATTTATTTTTTTTAGGGGTAAAAAAGTCATTTTACACAATCATTCAGATGTGCAACCAAACAGCGTTTTATTGGTTCAGCACTTACTGGTTCAGACCCTTTTACCCATTCAGACCTCTTATTAATTCAGCACTTATTGATTCAGATGTTGCCAAACAGCCCCTAAAGGTGTAAATCACAGTAGATATTTTACAATCGTGAGGTGCTCAAACCTTTCTAAAAGTAGAAAAAAATAAAACATTAACAAGTAACAAAGATTGAAGAACAAGAAAACGTAACGAAAGCTATCAACGCGGGATTACGGGCATGGTGTTATTCTTTATTTAATATTTATAGAATAAAAGGAATGGTGAGGCATTTGATGAGAGTTGTAAGGAGTCTGAATCTTCGGTTTCATCAACCTGTACCAAAGAAACCAAATTCGCAACAATGAGTGTGAGTCCATTGTTGTTCGTGAATGTTTCGAATCATCATAGAAGACGTGTCGGGTTCTTCTGCTAGTGGTCGGGCTTACAATGCTCACACATGGCGATAAACAACGTTGGTTTATTCTTTTTAATCTATTAGAACGATCCTTGTTTTGTCACGTACATACGTTTAATTCCCAACATACTTGTTTTGTCACGTACATTTCGTAAGAAACTTTTCGTGCACTGAACCTTCACCTCCAATCATTTCCTGGTCAAATCACACACTATAAAGTTTAACCTTATCGTGTATTGCAGTTTGGAAAGATGACCGAATAGAGATCCGAATAACAAACTGTGGAGAACTTGTTTGCGTTATCCACCAACAATCCGTTCATTATCTGTTGTTGTCTAAAACAATATCAATTAACGTTCAGTTGTGTACACAAATTCATCACCGGTTTCTACAGCACAAGCACATACACAGGGAGAATGTTCTCGAAATTGAATGTTGGTTTGTTTGAGAACCTGATTCCAATGTCCTACTACTACAATCCTTCCTACATTATTGTGAATTTTGGTTGGTTCAGATCTCGAAAGTACTGAACAACAGAAATACAGTTTCGGTTTCATCAACCGGCTTTGAAAACCCAACGGAATCTACGAAGAAACTGTTGGATTTGAAGGAAAAGAAAAAATGGTTGTATACTATTATACAATCTTTTTTCTTGAGTCGTCGGGAAAAATTTTCCTCAGGGGAGGGTGAGTAGTATGAGTCTGAGTCCATTGTGGTTCGTGAATGTTTCGAATCATCATAGAAGACGTGTCGGGTTCTGCTAGAAGACTATCAGGATTTTGTTTGAAGTATTCTTGGTTTGAAGTATTCTTGGTTCAATACCAACTCTTCTGAAAGACAAGAATACAACGTTCATGTATCACAAGGAATGACCGATCTAAGGCAAATGAAGTATTATCTGTCCTTGTTTCCTCTTCGGTTGGTAAAAGACATAGGATGGTTTCTAATACAGGCTCTTTGTCAGTTGTGGTTGATTTATAGGAGGAGGTTATGAAACGAATATATGTTTATGCGAATTCCCAACATCCTTGCTTTATTCTCTTTTAATCTATTAGAACGATCCTTGACTTGAAATATTTTTACCATTTTTTACCATATGTATACGGGTCGTATACGGTTTATACGACCGTATACTCTTGGTAAAAAATATTTTTACCGATCGTATACATTGTATACGATGATTGTATACGGGACGTATATTGTTATACGGCCCGTATACTATGGGTAAAAAATGGTAAAAAAAGGTTTATTCTCTTTAATCTATTAGAACGATCCTTGTCTTGAGAACCTGATTCTGATTTAAACAATGGAATTTGTGGATCAACATAAATAACTGAAAAGAACTCGCCATTCTCTAAGGCAGAGAACCTGATTTAGATACACAAATTCATCACCGGTTTCTACAGCACAAGCACATACGCAATGAAGTATTAAAAGATGTTAGTTTCTTGACAATATGGTTTCTCGACAAATGAAGTATTATCTGTCATCATCTGTTCATCATTGTTCTTGAAGATGAAGATGAAGAAACGAGAGTTAACATTCTGATTCAGATTCAGGAAGCAGATGATTTTGTAGTGTTTGTTTGAGAAACTAACAAGGTAAACCTGAATTTTCAGATTTTTAGACACTTACTTGAACAGTTAGTAATGATAGAAGATACATATCGTCCGTTAGTTCGAAACATTCCGAATAACTAGCAGCAGAACCCGACACGTCTTCTGTGATGATTCGAAACATTCCGAATAACTAGCAGAAGAACCCGACACGTATTCTTCATAGCCATATTCCCAGTCACAAGTTGTTGATACATATCGTTCGTTCAAGTTGAGCTTCAGTTGTGTACCCTTCAATCTTCTTGAGTATTTTTCTAACTTTATGCTTGCATCCACCACAGTGAATATTAACTTTGAGTGAAAGAGTTTGGAACCCGGACGAAATCTACGAAGAAACTGTTGGGATTTGTGGATTTCGGTTGGTTCAGAAGATCTTCACCTTCTAAATGTGTACAATACTGTTAACCAGAAGATCTTCACCTTCTGCTTATAGTTCTTTCTCGGCACTTTTATATTTAATCTGATTTCTTGAAGTTAAACAACATGAATTTATAATGGCCAATAATCCGTTCATAATCGTCGACGACGTCACTGCGGTTTTTTCTCTTCCGGTTACCAGGCCTATCATCTCCGTCTACGTTTGGTTTCCTCAACGAAGAACCATCAGCCATTATCGTGTGTTGTAGTTTGGAAAGATGACTGAATAGAGATCTGAATCAATGTAAACGATAATGGGTCCGTTCAAGTTGAGATTCCAGATGCAATTTTCACAGTGGTACCAATGTCCTACTACTACAATCCTTCCAACGCCTGATTCCGATACAACACTTGATGTTGAAACCGGTTTTACCTCATGAAAAGGAAAGAAAGAAATTTTTTACCATATGTATACGGGTCGTATACGGTTTATACGACCGTATACTCTTGGTAAAAATATTTTTACCGATCGTATACATTGTATACGATGATTGTATACGGACCGTATATTGTTATACGGCCCGTATATAGTTGGGTAAAAAATGGTAAAAAAGGGTTTATTCTATTTAATCTATTAGAACGATCCTTGTCTTTCGTTTTTTGGATCGGCCCTCACCCTCACAAAGTTGTCATTTTCAAGTGTGAGATTAGCCAAACGAGGATGAAAGATACTCAAACCATCTGATCCCGTTGTTGCAAACTCCTTTAATGTGAGATTCTTCAAGTTTGCACATTTTGAGAAAATACCAATGTGTTTGTCAGCTTTGTCAACACACAAAGTGACAGAATGAAGATCCAATGTTGTTAATGTTGGAAAGATGACCGAACAGAGATCTGAATCAAGATTTATGTTTGATGTCCAAGTTTGATGACAAAGTTACTTTGTTCTTCATTTTTGGATCGTTGTAATAGATTAAAGATACATATCGTCCGTTCAAGTTGATATAGGAGAGTTGATGCAATTCTCTTTAATCTATTAGAACGATCCTTGTCTTGATTTTGAGGGTGAGGGCTTTGAATTGATTCCTCAACGAAGAACCATCAGCCATTATCAGCCCTTTTTCCTTTGGTTTCTGGTTGATTTTGAGGGTGAGGGTTTTGAATTAATTCCTGCGCTCAAGTTTCAACTACTGGAGTGAAATATTTGTTGGAATTTGTGGATCAACAGAAATAATTTATCGTGTGTTGTAGTTTGGAAAGATGACCGAACAGAGATCTGAATCAAGATTTACGTCTGATGTCCAAGTTTGATCACATATAGGAGAGTAGATGCAATTTTCCAAGAATTTTATCGTGTATTGTAATTTTAATGAAGCAATGAAGATTGAATATGCAAACCGCATCCGTCTTCTGTTATGATTCGAAACATGCCCACCTTGACCAGAATAGATAAGTGTATCACTCGATCCACTTACATTCGAATAACGCTGAGAATCCACAACGCTTATGGCCAGATTCTTTCCTTCAATCTTGGCAAAATCAATGCCTGCTTGTTTTATTATCACGAAAGTACTAAACAACCGAGATAACAGCTCCGGTATTTATCACCAACTCATCTTTAGTAGTCTCTGCTTCGTCCACTAGAACTATTTGTGTATGCATTCTTTTGGTAGTTAACAACGCTAATTAGAAAAAAAATCTGTAAAATTAATCATATCGATTGCTATAACAGGATGGGTGTGACACACATAGATAGATAAACTGTCACAGTTGTCAAGACTGTTTGTCGGGTTTCCAATGCTCACACAGGGTGATAAACAACGCTGATACACGTAACATCTAGTTATATTCAGATTTAAACAATGCCCGTCTCAACTGAGATAACGGACATCCATCAAGCTCAAAAAGAAAACCTGTGCTTCCCATAGTCACAAAAGATTGCGGTTTGTATTTCGCATAGCCACCGTTTCCGTAGTAAAAAACGGTTGGGTTTGCACATTCAATCTTCAATACTTCATTAAAATACCAGTACAAGAACCCGACACGTCTTCATGTAACGGAGAATGTTTTAGAAATTGAAGGAAAAGGAAAAAAATTGTTGAAATCGAATTTGACAACTATGACAGCTTATTAAAAGTAGCAATCACCTCCAATCATTTCCTGGTCAAATCGATAAATAACCAACACGAAGATCTCTGCGATCGCTAAGGTTTCCATCAACGGACTGATCGGTAACGTTACTCTACCTGTGCTCCGATTTAAGCGGCATGTTCCGATCAACGTTTATCGACATTGTTAAAGGTGATGAAAAGTTTAGAAACCCTAGAATGATTGTGTTTTTACGGGAAAAAATCATGATATTTGAAAAAACGTCATTATATACGACCCGTATATAGTTATACGGCCCGTATAATTGTGTTAACATCAAAAACCCACAAAAATAAATCCATTGAGCCGTATACGTTTTACAAATCGTATACACATGTATACGACTCGTATAACTATATACGGGCCGTATATAATAAAATAAAAAAACATTCCCTGCGCATTTTCCTATTAAAAAACATTCCATACGGGCCGTATAATTGTATACGGCCCGCATACAATAGAGGGTGTGAAAATAA
>JARYGA010060764.1:33972-96336 GCA_030545235.1 Helianthus tuberosus
CCTAGCCCGCCACCAAACCGTCCACTACCAGACTCGACCCAAATACCCCTTACACGCGACCAACCACAACAACTGCCACACGGTTTAGTATACTCACCGTGTCCCGATCTAGCCGGAATCACATCGTCTTTAGGAAACCGTGTATACACGAACTTTCTATACGATGATTCATCTATTCTAGTTAACCTTTCCCAACCTGATTCCGTGCCCGAAACTCAACCGCAAGACGTTGGTGGTTCTTCATCCAAACCGGCAAAAAAAAGCCAAAAGAAAAAAAATGGATGAAGAAAAAGCAATGGTGGCCGCTCAACGAACACAATTAAAATGGACGATTCAAGAAGAAACTACTTTGACAAGATGTTGAACCGACGAATCACAAAAACCGATTCATGGTATTTTTTTTATATAACATACTTAATGTTTACAATATTATTGTTTTAAGTTTTTTTATAATTTTTTAATAATGTCTAAAATATTTTTGGAATAGGGAATTCACGACACAAAAAAAGATTTTTGGGATTACATAAAGAAATCATTTCATACGCGGATGCAAAGGGCGGAGGTGTATCGTGAAATGATAGCCTCTCGTCGAAGTGATGTGATTTTAGATAAGTTTACCATGTCAAATAAATAATATGCATATTATCTATGTCACATATAAAACATCATGTATTTTTAGATAAGTTAGATATATGTGTTTTAAAACAAGGTAAACTCTTAACATACATATTTTTTCCTATTGTAACTAAGATGTAGAGGTCTGTGAAAGGTATCTTCACATTCGGAATGTCATAACTTTTTTTTTTAAATTTAGATTTACTTAGTTGCCGTATGGTGTCTCATGTCTTTATTTTTATTTTTTCACTTATATATATGTTTCATTGGTTCAATTGTACATGTAAAGTATTACACTATACATAGTATTTTCTCAACTATAGTTAACTGGTTTTGTTGATTCAATTTTTGTCTATTCATTTACATTACTTTTATCTGTCTAGAAGTCCCTTTTCAGACCTTTCAAATGGTATGGGACATATTACATTATCAATAGTTTTTATTGGTTTCCTTACTAATTGTGATAAAAGTAATTATTTCGTACAATTCATATTGGTTTATAGCTTTGAATACGAGCATACCTTATATAAATGTTAATGATAGCGAAAGTGAGGAAACTATATTTGGATGGTAGAAAATATAATATTATGCCAACATTAACCCGTCAGAATAATCTATTATCAAATAAAATCAGAACGTTACCTTTGAACAAGAAAAATGTCACAATAAATATTAGTGGTGGTACAAAATTTTAGGTTACTATGACAAATCCTAAAACAAATAACAGATCATATTATTATGAATGGCTATACAAACTTCAATATTTATTTTGTATTTGGTCTGCATATTACTCTATATTATATATACTTAGATCATATTATGAACATATTTTTTTTATTTCACATTATAATTATGATTCACCCCGTGTATTACACGGGACAATAACCTAGTTTTTATTAATTAAGTAGTTGTAACTGATAAATGTGTTCATTAAATAGGGTTTAATTTGCAAGAATGAATATATCGGATAAAGGGATAAGGATTAGAGTGTTGTCACAATTTTTTTTTATCTTTCAAAAAAAATTAAAGGCTAAGGAAACATTTAAGACTAATTTTTCCCTTGACATTAATCTTTCACTCTTCTCTCCTCTCTTTTTTTAACGGAAATTTCTTATTTCCTATTGTCTATGAGACCTGGACCCAATATCTCGCCCTCCCAAAGTGTTAATCATGACCAATATAATTTGGTTTGTGTTCCATTCTGATTCGTCAACTCCAACCATCTACTCATTCGTAAACATTTGTTTTACAAAGTTTTTGGGTTAAAATTAAAAAACAGTTACCAAAAACTCTATATATTAACCCAAAAAGATCGAAACGTGCCAAATCTTCCATGTTGTTGTCGTTGCTACTGTGTGTACACAAGGCGCCTCTAAACTTTGTTGCCAGGATTATCAATTAAAACATCCGGTACATCCTTCAAGGTGTTGTATCTTTGGGAGGTCTTAACCGAAGCCATACAAAAACATTCCACCACAAGCTACTCGCCCAATTGCAAGATGCAGAAATATGGTCCGGGTCTTCGTCTATAATGCCACATCTTGAACAGGTAGTATCCGGAAGGCTTACACCTCTCGAAACAAGGCCTTTTTTCAACGCCATCTTTCCCGTAATCGTACGCCACAACAGGAAGTTGCACTCGGGAGGACCCCAAGCGTCCCACTGGAATTTCCAAGGGTCACTTTGAGGCGTGAACCCATCCAGAACAAGCCTTTCAACTCTAGTACGTTGTAGATAACTAGACACGTTTTATTCCATGAAAACAAAAATCACTAACAAAGTTGTTAGTGTTCATGAATCATCAAGAAACTCTTCGTATTGCATTCACTTTTTTTTTTTAAATTTTGACCCTCCATTCTTGTTTTTATTATTTTAAAATGTAAAATGTACAAAAGAACCCCAAAATATATAAAAAAAAATTATTTATAAAACCATTATGTAACCCAAACCAAGAAAAACATTTAGCGCTAAATATCAGAGTAGCTTTTGTAACGCGAATGTACTTGCAAAAGATTTCCTTTTTACATTATTTTAATCTAAAATTTGGTATTTAATAAGGTTAGGGTGTTCCTATTGGCACACCAATGTGTCTATATGCACACCAAAAAGAGGTTTTTTGTCTTATATGCACACTCTGCAGTGTCGAGCTGTGGTCAAAGCGCGACGTTTTGGTCCGGTCAACCAGACAAAGACTGACGGGTGTCTGACGGGTCTGTTGACCGGACCAAAACACCGAGCTTTGATCGAACCAAAACGCCGAGCTTTGGCCGCGTTTTGGTCCTGTCAACCAGACAAAAGACTGACCGGGTGTCTGGTTGACAGGACCAAAACGCGGCCAAAGCTCGGCGTTTTGGTCCGGTCAACAGACCCGTCAGACACCCGTCAGTCTTTGTCTGGTTGACCGGACCAAAACGTCGCGGTTTGGCCACAGCTTGACACTGCAGGGTGTACATATAGGATAAAAAAGAACTTTATGGGGTGGCTATCTACACACTTGTAGTTAGTTTGAGCTCTTTAATAATTAAAACAATATATAAGAATGTACAACAACTAAATCAAACAAATGATATGACAAGGAGAGGGGTTGACCTCGGCAAGTACAGAACACGCGCTTCAGTTATGAGTCAGGGTGCAAGTATTTTACGATATTAAGCAAATATATAGGATATGAAAAACTGGGTAGAGATGCAGTGCCCACATGAACAGCACGAGGGCAGTCAACCTGTGTATCACGCACCATCAGCCGCGAGTGGCGTGTTGCACGAGATAAGCTGGTGACTTGATGGGAGGGGAAGTTGAGACACGCGCTAGAGAGGCGATGCAGAGTTGTGATTGGACATTTTAACCAATGGGACCCATATGATGGGATCAACGGATTCAGACGTCAACATCGCTTCGGGACCATCATGTCGGGACCCACCACTTAATAATCAATTCTAGTACCCGGCCGTCAATACTTAACGGAGCTCTTAACGCCTTCTATTTCTCTTCTCTCCACCTTTATTTATTTATTTTTTACTTTAAGAATGACAATGATTTTGTAACCCAAGAAAGGAGATGTATGCTTGTAAAATGAAAATTATACCGATCCTTTTCATTTCAAAGATTTTAATTTTGATCTATAACTCATGAAATTGATATCAGAAGCGCTTTGGGAAAACGCCTAAAAATTGAAATGCAGCGGCGTTTCTAGGCGTGGATTTCAGAGAAAACGCCTAAAAATTGGGCCACTACGGGTGGTCTAGTGGTGGTATAATGGAAAGAGGTTAGGCTGTGCGGTATGGGGTACGTCCCGAAGACGTCGAGGACCGGCACCGGCCAGCACACCGTGCCCCCTGGGTCGTCCTCGTCCTCACCGGCGAGCTTAAGACGTTGGAGACGGGCACTAAACGACAAAAATGGTGGGGACCAAGAGATTATGAGCGTTTAAATAAAAAAAATCAAATTAACATTTTGCATTTATTAAATAACGGTCATTTTTCAAAATTATACCCAATTCACTCCCACTTTTATAAATACTCACATCTTTTACACTATTTTTCACAACTTTTCACCCACTACAATCTCATATCTCTCTCACATTTTATAAACCCTCTTCCCTTTTTATAAAAACTCAACAATTTTTATATCATTTTTTACCCACTACCACCCCATCTCTCTCTCAAAAATTACCATGGCTTCACCTTCTTCCATTTATTCAATTTCTTCATCTTTTTCGTCTACGTGGTATTCATCATCTTCGGAAGAGAATGACGCGTTTATGGAAAACATGATTATGAACGCGGCTCAGGTCTTCATGGCGGGTGATGAAGCGTCGTCCCAACGGCTAACGAGATGAGCAAAATTAAACCGAGACCAAGAAGGTACTTTACTATTTTTCCATATGTTTTATATAGATTTGAAATGTATTTTATAATTAATTTCATTTATGTTTCGTTTTAAATATATAGCCGCCCATGATAAACTAGTAGCCGATTATTTTGCCGACGAACCCGTGTACACAGACGAGATGTTTCGACGTCGGTTCCGCATGAGTCGTCGACTTTTTTTACGTATCGCAGGCGACATGGCCCAGTCTGATCCGTTTTTTACACTGCGAAGCGACGCTAGGGGCAAAGGGGTTTTAGTAATTTACAAAAATGTACGTCGGCCATTCGCCAACTGGCATACGGTACGCACCCGATGCATTAGACGAGTATTTAAGGATGTCCGAAAGAACCGCACATCTATGTTTGCACAAGTTTTGCGAATGGGTTGTCAAATTATATAGCAAGAGATACCTGCGGAGACCGAACACAAACGACATTCAAAAATTATATCAAGCACACGAACAGAGACATGGTTTCCCAGGAATGCTCGGGAACATTGATTGCATGCACTGGCCGTGGTAGAACTGCCCAGTTGCCTGGCAAGGTCAGTATACTAGGGGAGATCATGGACATCCGACTATTATTTTAGAGGCTGTTGCGTCACAGGATCTCTGGATCTGGCATGCTTTTTTTGGTCTACCTGGTTCGCTCAATGACCTTAACATCATATACCAGTCACAGATATTTGACGATGTAGTGGTGGGAACAGGTCCAGACACAAGTTTTACGGTTTCGGGGGTGGAATACAGGCGAGGTTACTACCTAGCAGATGGAATATACCCAACGTACTCGACAATCGTTAAAACTATTCCGCACCCGACAGACGAAAAAAGAAAAAAAAATTGCGAAGTATCAAGAGGGTGCGAGAAAAGATATTGAACGGGCTTTTGGTGTTCTACAAAAAAATGGCATATCATTGAACATCCAGCACGTTCGGCTACACCAAAGAGGTTACGAAACATTATGTACGCTTGTATCATCCTTCATAACATGGTCATTGAAGACGAAGGTAGAGCGATATGCGAGTACGACGAAAACGCGTCTGCCGGAAATTCTGTTCCAGTTAGTGGGGAACAACAAGATTTGAACATGTTCGCTCTACGTAACTAGTACACACATCATAACCTACAAGCGGATTTGGTGGAGTACATTTGGAACAACGCTCAAAACGAACCAGACATGCAGGACGAAGACTACTAGTTTTTTTTTAATATATTAGGATTTTTTTAAGTTTATGTTTTTTTTTAAGTTTATGTTTTTTTTTAAGTTTATGTTTTTTTTAAGTCTGTTTTTTTAAGTTTATGTTTTTTTAAATTTATGTAAAGTTTTTTAATATTAATGAAATTTTTTTGTTAAATGTTAAAAAAAGTAGAAAATAAAAAAAATAAAAAATATAAAAGTGGTGGGGTATGATCATCTAAGACCATCCTTTTATTTCCACTAGTTTTGTGGGATGGATCATCCTTGGGAGGACTATGATGTGACACCTACGTGACGGATCATCCTCCAATAAAGAATGAGCACCATACCCTCTAACCTTAAAATATAATCAATCCACCGTCTCCAAACCTTCACCACAAAGTCTAAAATTTACAATTTGGGGGGGGGGGGGGGGCAACTTTAGCTTACTTTTTTATTTTTTTTAATTTTTGTACCACCGAATCACCGATGTATGGAGCCGACTCATTTGAACTCTCCATGTAAAATCTATAATTTAGGGGTAAGTGAGCTTTTCTTTGTCTTCACCTAAATGCCACCATTTATTTGCTTACTATATTGTAAATATTTTGATAAGAATAACACTTAGCAACATAAAATTAACTTATTTATAACTATTTCTGAAAAGTATCTCAAACATTGATGTGGATTTAAGAGATTTCCAATAGTTTTTCTTAGATACTTGTTTACCCCAATACTGGTACTGTCAACGATTTTTTGCATACAATACAGTGGTGGACTCAGAAATTCTTTTCATCGGGGTGGAAAATTTTTGGGTTCGCTACATAATAATTTTTGGACTCACCAATTACCGTACACATGCATGCATATGTGTGTGCGACTACTTTGGTATTTAAAACACATAAATAATAAACCCTAGCCCTCTCTCTATCATGAAGGCATTTTCTTGCTCTCTCGTTATCATTATATCATTGACGGTAGTTTCTTCCACTCGAATATCTCTTCTTCTCGTTCTAGCATACACTCCTTCGCTCTACATCTCTCGGCTAGTGTATTATCATTGTTTGATTTGTTATACATGATTGTGTTTCTTTGCTTGATGATCAATACATGGTGTTTGAGACTGATTATGATCTAGGGTTTTACTAGAAATCATGTTGTAATATTGTTTTGATTATAGAAAGGCTGAATGAATAACTAGGGTTTGTATGATTGAAAGATGTTGATGATTCTTCGCAAAAATTGGGTTGTAAGATCTGATCATATTGTCGTTCATGATGTTAATTGATGTAATTGATAAACTAGGGTTCATGTGAATTTACAATTTACAACGTCTACAATTTACAATTTAAGGGGGGGGGGCAACTTTAACTCACTTTTTTTTGTACCACCGAATCGCCGATGTATGGAGCCGATTCATTTGAACTCTCCATGTAAAATCTATAATTTAGGGGCAAGTGAGCTTTTCTTTGTCTTCACCTAAATGCCACCATTTATTTGCTTACTATATTGTAAATATTTTGATAAGAATAACACTTAGCAACATAAAATTAACTTATTTATAACTATTTCTGAAAAGTATCTCAAACATTGATGTGGATTTAAGAGATTTCCAATAGTTTTTCTTAGATACTTGTTTACGCCAATACTGTTACTGTCAACGATTTTTTGCATACAATACAGTGGTGGACTCAGAAATTCTTTTCATCGGGGTGGAAAATTTTTGGGTCTTTTATCTATCGCTACATAATAATTTTTGGACTCACCAATTACCGTACACATGCATGCATATGTGTGCGCGACTACTTTGGTATTTAAAACACAGAAATA
This sequence comes from Helianthus tuberosus, assembly GCA_030545235.1. Lineage (NCBI taxonomy): Eukaryota > Viridiplantae > Streptophyta > Magnoliopsida > Asterales > Asteraceae > Helianthus > Helianthus tuberosus. The sequence continues at coordinate 41,466 of JARYGA010060764.1, forward strand.
ATAAACCCTAGCCCTCTTTCTATCATGAAGGCAATTTCTTGCTCTCTCGTTATCATTATATCATTGACGGTAGTTTCTTCCACTCGAATATCTCTTCTTCTCATTCTAGCATACACTCCTTCGCTCTACATCTCTCGGCTAGTGTATTATCATTGTTTGATTTGTTATACATGATTGTGTTTCTTTGCTTGATGATCAATACATGGTGTTTGAGACTGATTATGATCTAGGGTTTTACTATAAATCATGTTGTAATATTGTTTTGATTATAGAAAGGCTGAATGAATAACTAGGGTTTGTATGATTGAAAGATGTTGATGATTCTTTGCAATAATTGGGTTGTAAGATCTGATCATATTGTCGTTCATGATGTTAATTGATGTAATTGATAAACTAGGGTTCATGTGAATTAATGGGATACTTCAAAAATTTTGTTATGGTTGTATATACAAGTACATGTGAATTAGGGTTATAAATTAGCAACTTTAGCTATTGATTCTAAGTTGCATTATGATCATAATTACATGTAGGATAACCTTCTGTGGTTATACTACTTAATCATGATCAGTTGTCGAGTTTTTATGCAAGTTCTTAATTTATGCCATAAAATGCCAATATTGCCCTTTTGAGCATGAATTGGTTTTTGAAAAACGTTGTATATATAATTTGCATAACCTACTGATGCGGTAACTTAATTAACATGTTTTGGCATATTGAACTTGTTTATGACTCATCCGATCACCCGATACTACCTATGCGCGTACGATTAGCTTATATAACTAGTTTACGTAAGTTCACCGAATCGGGTCAATTCTTTTCAAATTCTAGAATGTAAATATGTTTACCCATATTATACAAGTCTTAGTACGTGTAAGGGTTTAAACCATATTCTATCCGGTCACCGCTTAATCTAGCGTACCGTCCCGTTTTCATTATTTTAAGTTAATCGGTCCAAGTCTATGACTTGAATAAGACCCGTTAACATTCTAATTGGTTATTATACCATTCATTCCAGACCAGGGCGTCCAGTAGATTGCAACCGTGCTAAGTTTATTGATATATCGGTTGTGCTTATTTTTATATCATGCATTGTGAGATTACTAAGTCAGGTAAATACTCATAACCTATTTTCCCTATACGGGCTTGGAATACGGTATATTATTACCGCATGGTCGGGTATGGGATCAATAACTTGTGTGTCGGGAATCCAAATAATTCATTTTAATTCATATTGCTTGAACTTAAACATTGGGGGTTAATACGACCGTGTCCTGGATATCCTCGGCTCATTTAATTGCAAGTGGCCACGACCTAAGCACGGGGTGTAGGCAATCACCTGACAGATGCTAATGCTATTAAAATAATTTTTATAACCCAATACGAGTTTACCCAATAAGGGTATTAAAATGGTGTGTCAGTTAATCATGTTCTCGGTATAGTTTCCGTGCCCCATATGTATTGTCAAGTATAACAACTCTCGAGCGGCCCGGGAGAGTCCTAGACTAGGGCTTAGCTTTGGCAGCTCATAAGGTAGGCTCGACAAGGAGTGGGGACACGTGGCGTAATGCTAAGCCGGCAACCATAGGGGCCTCGCGCCCCGCGAAGCACACGGCCAAATAGGTCGCGGCCCGCGAGAGAGAGAGAGAGAAAGATGGCTCGCGGGGAGCGAGCGAGTGGCGGTTTCAGGTATAAAAGGAGGCTCTTGACCTCAGTCATTCTCGTTCATTTTCTTTTCTTTCTCTCTGTCCCTATAAAAGGTAAACGCTGCTCGGGATTATACCCCTAAAACACGAAGCTCTGCCTCATTGTAAGTATTTTAACCCCCGATCACTAATTCATTACCCTACCCGATTGATCTAGGGCTCCGTAACACATGTCGAGGCTCTGCCTGACAAAGTTCGTTGGAGTTCTGTCTCGGGTTGTATGGATAATGTGATTTAGGTTATCTTACTAACACGTGTGCACTGTTTAATGTTAATAGACTATAATAAGGAACACCACCAGGAAGCTGTAGAATTTCCTAAGTCAACAATGTGAGTCATTCTCTTTTTCTACCAAACTGTTTTACCAAAACCTCAATGTTTTCAATTATACTAAACAGTGATTGAGTCTTTGTATTCTACAATTGCTGCCGGTATGTTGGGTTTTGTATACACTACTTGTAATCCAATACTATTGGACAACGAGTTAGGCAATGAGTAACATGACCACAGTCATGGAACTGTGAACATGACAAATACCGAATGAGTATATTGGTAGATATAACATTGTAATCCCTCTCAATACTGTAAAGTTATAAAAGCTTGTTTTGATTAAACTGTGATGCACTCGCCAGTATTTCTTGCTGATAAAATCTTTTTAAAACTCGTTTCAGGTAACTTAATGTAAAGCTATAAAAAGCCAGCTGTGGAGCACTGAAGGCTTAAAGAAGTGGCTATAAAAGTTACCTAAACAAAAAAGAGTTTATGTTTTCAATAATTAGGGTTTATCCCTAAAAATGTATTATCAATGAAACTTGCGTTTTATCCCATTTATTTATTATAAAAGTTTGGTGTTTTGAAACTCTGATAATATTTCCTAACTACGGTCCTAATGTCTAATTTCTGCTGCCAAATTAATAAACACCGATACCACCCGCTCTGTTGGCTCGCGGCGCCCGCTCCCGGGGTAGGGGTCGGGGGCTGCGACAGAAGGTGGTATCAGAGCTATGCCACTGGTTTAAGACATTTGGGTGTTCTCCTAATACCTAAATTTTAACCAATTGTGTTAGGAAATAACTTATATGATTCTGTGCAAATATGTATATTATTATTTTGTGTTATTTGACAATTTGTTAGTTTACAGTATGAGTGAGCAAGGTACATCTGACGCTTACCGTCAATTGCATAATTCCCCAAAGAATAAAGGAACCTCATCCCAGCCAACCTCAGAATACTTTGCTAATTCTGAGGAAAGAATCTTTATCTTTAAGGCACAATCTGAGGAACCATTCCCCCCAAAAAGAGAGGCTGGTTTAGTAGAGGAGCGCATGAGAGGAGGAAAAGAATGAAAAAACTCCAACAACAGCGAGCAATAGCAAAACCAAATAGAGAAATGAATGCCCAAACCCAGGAAATTAGACCAGCGTAGGAGGAGGAAAATAGAGAGAGGAATACTCAAAATCAGGAAGATAGACTATCATGGGATGAGGAAATTGATAGGTAATTAGCTGATTTCCACATGTTAGCAAACACAGCAGCAGACCCTAACCAAGTAGCTGAACCACAACTTCTACCCTTATTCCTTAACCAACTAATGGAACTAGAACCGAACCAGGAAAACCAATTCCCAATCCCAGCATTTGACCCCAATGAGATCCCTAGAATTCCCGCACCACCGACCTGAACCTTTTAGACCCATGGTGGAACGACGACAGATATATTCTGGATGTATTAAACAACCCATATCCTTACGGAGAACCCATACCACGTTACCCTGACCCAGTACCAGCACCACTACCACCCATGAACCAAGAAAATGTGGAGGAACTTCGCTCATATGGCGAAGAGTTAGTTGAAAAAGGAAATAAGATCCGTCAGATAGGAGAGAAACTCGTCTGGAAGTATGACGAGTGTGAGATGTAGTATTAGACAAGCCAGCACTTAGTATAATATATATATATATATGTGTGTGTGTGTGTAATTTTGTACTTTGATAAAAAAAATATAGATAAACTAATATATATCGATGCATATCTACTAGTATTTAAATTCCAGTTGTAATTTGAAGTACATGCATATATAGATATATATAAAAAGAGTAAGTCGCAATACTCGACGTTTTTGATCAATCTGCTTGCGTGATTGTTTGTATTAAATCTTATTCTGTGATATTAATACTTGATAAATGTTACAATTCAGATGGACAACGAAGTAAATCAGGAAAACTAGAATAATGATAATAACGAGAACCAAGTGAATAACAGTGTCATTGAACATATAGTAGCCTAAGGAATCATAGATGCTATGCCATATATTATCAAGACTATTAAAGAAGCAAAAAATAATAAATCTGTAATTGGAAGTAAACGTGCACCTACTGAACCAAGTCACGTGAATGAAAATCACGGACACTTATCCAAGCACCTATCCCAAAAAGAAGAAGAACCATTTCATATGGTTGTTCTTATAAAGAATTCCGGTCTTGCAAACCAATAGAATTCTCAGGCAATGAAGGAGCCATTGCAGCCTTACGTTGGATAGAAAAGACAGATGCAGTCTTAAAAATAAGTAAATGTGCAGAGGAAGATAAGATTTTGTTTGCTTCTAATCTTTTTAAGAATGCAGCCCTAGAATGGTGGAATACTATTCTCCAGTCTAGAGGAAGTGACAGAGTTTATAACATGGAATGGACCAACTTTAAAGAGATAGTTGAAAGAAAATTATGTCCTCCTCATGAAAAAGAACAGATTGCTAATAAGTTCTTAAATTTTAAAATGACTGGAATAGATTGCAAGGGTTATACTACCTTATTCTTCGGATATGCTAGCATAGTACCAACCTTAGCCTCACCAGAACCAGTATTAATCTCCCGTTACATCTGGGGATTAATTAGTGAGATCAGACACGTAGTCAAAACAGCTAGACCACAAACCATAAAAGAAGCAGTAGAACTGGACAACACCCTGACTGATGAGTTGGTACGTACACAAGAGGAAAACCAGAGAAAGAACCTAGCTCAAAAGCTTACCCAAGAATTTCGTTACGGTAATTCCTACCGTGGGAAAGGTACAGGTTCGTCCTCTTCACCCAACTGCAAGTATTGCAAAAGGAAGCACTCAGGAAAGTGCTCAATATACTGCAACTTCTGCAAAATATATGGACATAAGGAAGAAGACTGCAATAAGAAAGCTAGCAATAGGCTATGCTTCAATTGTGGAGAAGCTGGTCATATCAAACCGAACTATCTGAAACTAGCTCTAGCGACAACCAGCAAAGCTAAGTCAACCGAAGGATCCAAGAAGAATGTTAGAGCTTTCGTTTTGACAGTTGAAGAAGCCAAGATGATTCCGGATGTGATCGCCGGTACGTTTTTAGTTAATGATATTTTTGTTAAAGTATTATTTGACTCTGGTGCAAACCAAAGTTTTATCAATACTTCTTTCTGCAAACTTCTCAACCAACCATTAACTAAACTTCAACAAGACTGTCTGGTGGAGACGGCAAATGGAAATTCTATTAAGATAAGTGAAATCCTGCAAGGAGCAAGGATAGAAATCTTAAACCACAATTTTATTGCTAATCTTTTTCCAATGAATCTAGCTGGATTCGATGTTGTATTAGGAATGGATTGGTTGGTAACCAATCATGCTAGTATTTTATGTGATCAAAAGTATGTGCAAATAAGTACACCAATTGGTGAAAAGATCACAATTAAAGGAGATAAGCCAACCAGATCAACAAAATTCATCTCAGTGATGAAAGTTGCAAGCTATGCAAGGAAAGGATGAATGATGTATATGATTTCCATAATCATTAACACTAAAGGAAAAGAATTAAAAGATATTCCCATAGTATCTAAATTCTCAAATCTTTCTAGAAGAATTACCTGGATTACCGCCAGATAGAGAGGTTGAATTTAGAATTCACCTAATACCAGGAACGACACCGATTGCCAAAGTGCCATATCGATTAGCACCAACGGAGATGCAGGAACTGAAGAAACAGTTGGACGAACTAGTTGAAAAAGGTTTTATACAACCTATTTCATCGCTATGGGAGCACCGATACTGTTTGTCAAGAAGAAGGATGGATCGATGCGTATGTGCATTGACTATCGAGAATTGAATAAGGTTACGATTAAAAATCGGTACCCACTACCGAGAATCGATGACCTGTTCGATCAACTACAAGGAGCTCGATTCTTTTCTAAGATAGACTTACGCTCAGGATATCATCAATTAAAAGTACAGGAAGAGGACATTCCTAAAACTACTTTCAGGACAAGGTATGGTCATTATGAATATACAGTCATGCCATTTGGTTTAACCAATGCCCCAGCCGCATTTATGGACATGATGAACAGGATATGTAAACCATACCTGGATAAATTCATAATTGTCTTTATAGATAATATTCTAATTTACTCTAAGAGTAAGGAGGATCATGCAGAACACTTGCATATACTTCTGACATTATTGAGAAAAGAGAAGCTTTACGCTAAATTCTCAAAATGCGAATTCTGGTTACAAGAAGTGCATTTCCTTGGACATCTGATTAATCATGAAGGAATTCATGTGGATCCCACAAAAAATCGAGGCGATTACCAAATGGAAAGTCCCTGAATCACCAACGGAAGTAAGAAGTTTTCTTGGACTGGCAGGATATTATAGACGTTTTATTCAAGATTTCTCTAGGATAGCCATTCCATAAACCAAACTGACTTGCAAATCAATTTAGTTTGAATGGGGACCAAAACAGGAAGAAGCCTTTAAGATTTTAAAGCAAAGATTAACCAACGCACCCTTACTCGCGTTACCTAAAGGAACTGAAGACTTGGTAGTCTATTGTGACGTGTCTAAGTTAGGATCTGGATGTGTGCTGATGCAACATCAAAATGTTATAGCTTATGCCTCTAGACAGCTTAAGAAACATGAAGAGAATTATACAACCCATGATCTAGAGTTAGGAGCCATAAGTTTTGCCCTTAAGATTTGGTGACTCTATCTTTACGGTAGTAAGTTCGTTATATTTACAGATTATAAGAGTTTAAGATATGTTTTTGGGCAAAAGGAAATGAATATGAGACAGAGACGTTGGATGGAAATTCTTAGTGATTATGATTGTGATATCCAGTATCATGCAGGAAAAGCTAATGTAGTGGATGATGCTTTAAGTCGAAAGTACCATGAAAAGCCAAAACGAGTACGCTCTCTCAGATTGAATCTGCAGATAGATTTAAATGAGCAAATTAGAGAGTTATAGGAAACAGTAATCAAGGACGATACTAAAGGTTTAAAAGGTATGATTAAGGAGTTAGAACAAGAAACAGATGGAATCTGGAAATTCCATAAGAAAAGGATCTGGATACCTAAACAAGGAAACCTACGCCACAGAATTCTAGAAGAAGCCCACAAGTCTAAGTATACGATACATCCTGTAGTAATAAGATGTATCAAGATTTAAGAAGGAATTTCTGGTGGATAGGAATGAAAAAGGATATAGCAAACTATGTTGCTAAATGTCTAACCTGTTCACAGGTTAAAGCTGAGATCAGAAACCCTCAGGGTTATTACAGCAATTAGAGATGCCAATATGGAAATGGGAATTGATAACAATGGACTTTGTTACCAAATTACCCAAGACACGAAAAGGTAATGATACAATCTAGGTGATTGTAGACAGATTAACCAAATCTGCTCATTTCTTACCTATGAAGGAAACTTTCAGTATGGAACAGTTAGCTAAGTTATATGTAAATGAAATAGTTTCATTACATGGAATTCCTTTATCCATTGTATCTGATAGAGATAGCCATTTTACATCCCATTTCTGGACAAGTTTCCAAAAAGCAATGGAAACCAGGTTATATCTAAGCACAGCTTATCATCCTCAAACGGACGGACAAAGCGAAAGGACAATTCAGACAATGGAAGATATGCTTAGAGCCTGTGTAATTGATTTTGGAGGAAATTGGGACGATCAATTACCATTAATAGAATTTTCCTACAATAACAACTATCATACCAGCATCAAAGCTGCACCGTTTGAAGCACTTTATGGACGAAAGTGCCGAACTCCAGTCTGTTGGGCAGAAATTGGAGAAAAGCAACTATCTGGACCAGAGATAGTACAAGAAACAACGGACAAGATTATTCAAGTCAAGGAAAGACTAAAAACAGCACGGGATCATCAAAAGAGTTATGCAGATAACAGACGAAAACCATTGGAATTTCAAGTTGGAGACAAGGTACTATTAAAAGTTTCTCCATGAAAAAGAATTGTCAGATTCGTTAAAAGAGGAAAGCTAAGCCCAAGGTATGTTGGACCTTTTGAGGTTATCAAAAGAATAAGACAAGTAGCTTATCAGCTACAACTGCCAGAGAAAATGGCAGGAATACATGATGTATTTCATGTATGTAACCTCAAGAAATGCTTAGCAAACGAATCATTAGTGATACCTCTTCAAGACATAGAGGTAAATTAGAAACTTAAGTTCGTAAAGAAACCACTGCAAATTGAAGATAGAAAGATCAAAAATCTCAAACACAAGAAACTAGTTCTGGTCAAAGTGAAATAGGATTCCAAGAGAGGACCAGAATATACATGGGAACTCGAGTCAGAAATGCAACAAAAATATCTACACCTGTTCCAGTAGATCTCGAGGACGAGATTTAAAACAAGGTGAGGAGGATATAACAACCCTCGGAAACACTCCTAGTCGCTCTAATTAGACCCCGTATATACAGAAACGAACCTGAATAACCTTAATTTTAAAAAAAATCAAATAAAACAAATAATATTGGCGGTTCGCGGGCCACGTCTTATTTGGCCGTGTGCTTCGCGATGCGTGAGGCCCCTATGGTTGCCGGCTTAGCATTACGTCACGTGTCCCCACTCCGTGTCGAGCCTACCTTATGAGTTGCCAAAGCTAAGCCCTAGTCTAGGACTCTCGCGGGCCGCGAGAATCAGAGAAAGATGGCTCGCGGGGCGCGAGCGAGTGGCGGTTTCAGGTATAAAAGGAGGCTCTCGGCCTCAGTCATTCTTGTTCATTTTCTTTTCTTTCTCTCTCTTTCTCTCTGTCCCTGTAAAAGCTAAACGCTGCTCGGGATTATACCCCTAAAACACGAAGCTTTGCTTCATTGTAAGTATTTTACCCCCCGATCACTAATTCGTTACCCTACCCGATTGATCTAGGGCTCTGTAACGCATGCCGTGGCTCTGCCTGACTAAGTTCGTTGGAATTCTGTCTCGTGTTGTATGGATAATGTGATTTGGGTTATCTTACTAACACATGTGCATTGTTTAATTTTAATAGACTATAATTAGGAACACCACCAGGAAGCTGTAGAATTTCCTAAGTCAACAATGTGAGTCATTCTCTTTTTCTACCAAATTGTGTTACCAAAACCTCAATGTTTTCAATTATACTAAACAGTGATTGAGTCTTTGTATTCTACAATTGATACCGGTATGTGGGGTTTTGTATACACTACTTGTAATCCGTTACTATTGGACGATGAGTTGGCCAATGAGTAACATGACCACAGTCATGGAACTGTGAACATGACAAATACTGAATGAGTATATTGGTAGATATAAACATTGTAATCGCTCTCAATACTGTAAAGTTATAAAAGCTTGTTTTGATTAAATTGTGATGCACTCGCCAGTATTTCTTGCTGATAAAATCTTTTTAAAACACGTTTCAGGTAACTTAATGTGAAACTATAAAAAGCCAGCTGTGGAGCACTGGAGGCTTAAAGAAGTAGCTATAAAAGTTACCTAAACAAAAAAGAGTTTATGTTTTCAAAATTAGGGTTTATCCCTAAAAATGTATTATCAATGAAACTTGGGTTTTATCCCATTTATTTATTATAAAAGTCTGGTGTTTTGAAACTCTGATAATATTTCCTAACTACGGTCCTGATGTCTCATTTCCGCTGCCAAATTAATAAACACCAATACCACTCGCTCTGTTGGCTCGTGGCGCCCGCTCCTGGGGTAGGGGTCGGGGGCTGCGACATCAAGCTTGTAAAACTGATATCATGAGAAATAGTTTGTCCCAAGTTATTTATGAAAACATATGTACCATTGTGTACATGAAAATGATTTTGAAATATTTTCAAAATGTGTCGGTTATTTGTATTTACTAGTGTAAACTTGCGTATCTTCAAAAGACTAAGCGCAGGTTGCAAGGTTACGAAATAGGCTGGAAGTGCCTGGTAAATGCTTAAGAGGAATTTGCAACTCTTTGCATTTGAAGCCTAGTAGTCTGCATATTTAATCATTTTGTTATTTTCAATCCATCTGTTGATCTTTTGAATACTTACGTCTGTATAATTAATTTGAACATTTGGGCATTAAAATTTTATAATCGTATTTTAATTCCCAAGACTTCCGCTGTGCTATTTGTGTATTTGATATCAATCTCGTCACGTACCCCAAGTCCGGGCCCACCGGGAAATCAGGGTGTGACACAGATGTACCTGAGTCAAAAGAACCGGATACGAATTGCCATCTGACAGTGATAGTACATTTGAAGAAATACATGTAAACCTACTTGAAATAGAAAGACTGAAGAAGAAATGAGCTGTTGAGAATTCTCCTCTCAGATTCTTTTTAACAAAGACTTTCAACCAGAGCTGATCACGATACTGATATGAAGCTAACCACAAGAGCTAAAGAAAGAGACACGGTGCTGAGATTTCAGAAGTCAAGAACTACCACAACATCTACAGCATAGCGACATCTATAGACTCCGTTGAAGACGTTGCTGAATTCATGCTATAAAGACAATTTGATGCATCAGTCTAGGGGGATATTGTTAGGTCATAGAAGTGTGAGACTAACGCATCAAATATACGCAACGAGATATGGTAGCGAACTGGGATTAATTGGGTTAGTTTGTATTAGGTTTGAACCTTTAACATGTCATTTGGGCATGCTATAACAATCCTCCTAAATTTTTCTGACACACCTAATATATTAATAATATCCCTACACTCCTTAAAATACGCCCCGTATACGATATTTAACCCTAAATACCCTTATATAATTAAAATAAAAATAAAAGCAAAGCCAGCAGGTTGCTCGCGGGCCGCGAAGACTTACTCTTCGGGCTACGCGGGGCGCGACCACTAGGCTACGCAGCCTCACCCGGAGCTGCCACGTGTCAAGCGTCGTGTCCAGTCTACACTTGTGACCAGTAAAGGCTAGAACCTATTTCCCCTAGTTCGCGGGCCGTGAAGGACCCTTGTGTAGTTTACGCGGGCCGCGAGGAAGTCATGATCAGGCACTATATATAGAGGTCGTTGGCCTCAGTTCACAATCGTTCATCACACACTTTTTCTCTCGAATTTCTGTAAAATAAAAGCTATAATCGGGTATTATACCCCCCTAATTAACGAAGCTCTGCCCCGTTGTAAAGTATTATAACCCCGGTTACGTATTAGATACGCTGCCCGATTGATCTAGTGCTCCGTAACGGCTGTCGAGGCTCTGCCCGACGTAGTAGTTGGAGTTCTGTCTCGGGGAGGGTATTACTAATGTAAATATTGGGTTATGATATTAACGCATGTGCATTGTGTAATTAATAGATAATCACCAGGAAATCACAAAGGAAAACCCTAAGATAGCAATGTGAGTAATCTCCTTTTTACAACACCTTACCTATTTTAAATTATAATTAGCAGTGATTGAGTCTTTGTAATTCTTCAATTACTGCCGGTATGTTGGGGTTTTGTATACAAAATGTGGAACACGTTGCTATTGGACAACGAGATAGCCAATGAGTAATATGATCGACCAGTCAGGATTGACAATACTGAATGAGTAATTGTGTAGATATAAACATTGTAATTGCTCTCAAAACTGTTAAAGGATAAATGCTTCTTGATTAAACTGGGATTCACTCACCAGTATTTCCCACTGAAAAATGTTTTTAAAACGCATTTCAGGTAACAAAATGTGAAAGCCAAAATAGAAGCCAGCTGGAGAGCACTGAAGGCTTGGAAAATGTGGCTATAAAAGTTACCTAAAAGACGATGTTTTAAATTCAATAAAATAGGGTTTATCCCTCTAAACATGTTTGTAATAGAAACTTGGGTTTTACCCATGTGTTTATTAATATAAAAATATGGTATTTTACTCGGATAAAATATTTCCTAACTACGGTACTGATGAAATTTCCGCTGCCAAATAATGATAAAACACCGATACCATTGAAACTGGCCGCGGCTGCCCGTTCCCGGGTAGTTAGGGGACGGGGGTTGATGGCATTTGTTGGGGGAAGGTTGCCAATGTGTATCATCTGAGCTAACCACTGCTGGTGACTTTGATGATCCAGCAGTGGCTTCAAAATGTGGTGGAATAGGAGGTAATGGTGTGGACACATGCTGAATTTTATCCACTGTTTGGGGACTTTTGTCAGCAGTGTTTGTTGATGTGGAAGCAGTGGTTGATGGACTACTTTGGTCAACAACTGTTGAGGTAGCAGTGGTTGAGCTTTGACAGCTGTTTTGAACATCTGATGCTCTTCCCATTCTGACAGACTTTTGAGGGATGATGATTTCATACCCATAGTCTAGTGTTGAATCCTCTGATAGACCTGCACTGTTAGTCTTGACAGCAGTATTTTCAAAAGTGAATTTATCAAGATCAAACAAATCTGCAGGATTTGCTAGGATTTTCATTGATGAAAGTTCATTGAACTTTACATTCATGGTCTCCTCCACTGCCTTGGTCCGTGTATTAAACACTTTGTAGGCCTTGGCAGTGGTTGAGTATCCCAGATGATAACCACAATCAATTTTGGCTGCAAATTTTGAAATGGAATCTTTTAAGTTCAAAATAAAGCATGGGCAGCCAAATACCTTGAAGTATGAGATCAGTGGTTTGATTTTATACAGAATTTCATAAGCAGTCTTTTTGTGCCTGGGGTTTATTAAAACTCTGTTTTGGACATAGCAAGCAGTGTTTACTGCCTCTGCCCAAAAAGTTAATGGCAAACCTGAATCAGCAAGCATGGTTCTGGCAGCCTCAATCAAAGTTCTGTTCTTTCTTTCAACTACCCCGTTTTGCTCTGGTGTTCTAGGGATGCTGTACTGCCTTACAATCCATTTCTTCACACAGAAGGCATCCAACTCCTTATTTTTGAATTTTGTGCCATTGTCACTCCTGAAGACTTTTACTGGAAGGTCAAATTGCTTTTCAACCTGTGTCATAAAGTCTTGCAAAATGCCTGCAGTCTCATCTTTTGAGTGTAAAAAGAAAGTCCATGTAAACCTAGAGAAGTCATCAACAATAACCAAACAATATCTTTTCTTCTTGAGACTCATGACTTGAACTGGGCCAAACAAATCCATGCGCAGCATTTGCAAACACTGGGTTGTTTTGGACTCTTCAATGGACTTAAAGGAGCTTTTATGCTGTTTTCCTTTTAAACAGGAAACACAATGCTCAGGACATGAAAACAATTTTTGTGGCAAGCCTCTTACAAGGGCATTTTTTGAAATTTCAGTGATTGTCTTGAGATTTGTGTGCCCCAGTCTTCTGTGTCAAAGTTCTGTCTCTTTGTTAGAGGCAGCTGAGAACAGACAGGCATCAACTCTGGGACACTCTTTTGACATATCAACAACATAAACATTGCCACTTCTTTGAGCAACAAGTTTTGTTTTTTCAGTTTTTATTATTGATTCAATCCTTCGGTTCTTTGTGAAAAATGTTTGATCAAAGCAATTCTCTCGTTTGATTGTGTGTAAAGTTTGTTTCCATCTTAATTCCACTGCACAACTCATCCATCTTCATCTAATTCAAACGTAAAAACACAATCAAAACCAAACTCAGATCCAACATATGTAAATGAAATAGTTTCATTACAAGGTATTTCTTTATCAATTGTTTCTGATAGAGATAACCGTTTTACTTCTCATTTTTGTACAAGTTTCCAAAAAGCAATGGGAACAAAGCTAAATATAAGCACTGCTTATCATCCTCAAACGGAGGGACAAAGTGAAAGGACGATTTAGACCATGGAAGATATGCTTAGAGCTTGTGTAATTGATTTCAGAGGAAATTAGGACGATCACTTACCATTAATAGAATTTTCCTATAACAACAGCTGTCATACAGTATCAATGCTGCACCATTCGAAGCACTTTACGGACGAAAGTGCCGAACTCCAGTCTGTTGGGCAGAAATTGGAGAAAAGCAATTATCTGAACCAGAAATAGTACAAGAAACAACAGACAAGATTATTCAAGTCAAGGAACGACTAAAAGCATCACACGATCATCAGAAAAGTTATGCTGATAACAGACGAAAGCCGTTGGAATTTCAAGTATGTGACAAGGTGTTGTTAAAAGTTTCACCTTGGAAAGGATTTATCAGATTCATCAAAAGGGGAAAGCTAAGCCCCAGGTATATTGGATCATTTGAGATTATCAGAAGAATAGGACCTGTAGCTTATCAGCTACAACTACCAGAGGAAATGGCAGGAATACATGATGTATTTCATGTATGCAATCTCAAAAAGTGTTTAGCTGATGAATCACTGGTAATACCTCTTAAGGATATAGAGGTAAATGAAAAGCTTAAGTTTGTAGAAAAGCCTTTACAGATTGAAGACAGGAAAGTTAAGAATCTCAAACACAAGAGATTAGTTCTAGTCAAAGTGAAGTGGGATTCCAAGAGAGGACCAGAATATACGTGGGAGCTTGAATAAAAAATGCAAAGAAAATATCCGCACTTATTTTAGTAGACCTCGAGGACGAGTTCTAAATTAAGGTGGGGAGGATATAACAACCCTCCTAAATTTTTCCGAACCCCTAATATATTAATAATATCCCTACACTCCTTAAAATACGCCCCGTATACGATATTTAACCCTAAATACCTTTATATAATTAAAATAAAAATAAAAACAAAGTCAGCAGGTTGCTCGCGGGCCGCGAAGATTTACTCTTCGGGCTACGCAGGGCGCGACCACTAGGCTACGCAGCCTCACCCGGAGCTGCCACGTGTCAAGCATCGTGTCGAGTCTACACTTGTGACCAGTAAAGGCTAGAACCTATTTCCCCTAGGTTGCGGGCCGCGAAGGACCCTTGTGTTATTTACGCGGGCCGCGAGGAAGTCATGATCAGGCACTATATATAGAGGTCGTTGGCCTCAGTTCACAATCGTTCCACACACTTTCTCTCTCGAATTTATGTATAATAAAAGCTATAATCGGGTATTATACCCCCTAATTAACGAAACTCTGCCCCGTTATAAGTATTATAACCCCGGTTACGTATTAGATACGCTGCCCGATTGATCTAGTGCTCCGTAACGGCTGTCGAGGCTCTGCCCGACGTAGTCGTTGGAGTTCTGTCTCAGGGAGGGTATTACTAATGTAAGTATTGGGTTATGATACTAACGCATGTGCATTGTGTAATTAATAGATAATCACCAGGAAATCACAAAGGAAAACCCTAAGATAGCAATGTGAGTAATCTCCTTTTTGTAAACTGTTTTTACAAAACCTTACCTATTTTAAATTATAATTAGCAGTGATTGAGTCTTTGTAATTCTTCAATTACTGCCGGTATGTTGGGGTTTTGTATACAAAATGTGGAACACGTTACTATTGGACAACGAGATAGCCAATGTGTAATATGACCGACCAGTCAGGATTGATAATACTGAATAAGTAATTGTGTAGATATAAACATTGTAATTGCTCTCAATACTGTTAAAGGATAAATGCTTCTTGATTAAACTGGGATTCACTCACCAGTATTTCCCACTGACAAATGTTTTTAAAACACGTTTCAGGTAACAAAATGTGAAAGGCAAAATAGAAGCCAACTGGAGAGCACTGAAGGCTTGGAAAATGTGGCTATAAAAGTTACCTAAAAGACGATGTTTTAAATCAATAAAATATGGTTTATCCCTCTAAACATGTTTGTAATAGAAACTTGGGTTTTACCCATGTGTTTATTAATATAAAAATGTGCTATTTTACTCTGATAAAATATTTCCTAACTACGGTCCTGATGAAAATTTCTGCTGCCAAATAATGATAAAACACCGATACCACTGAAACTGGCCGCGGCCGCCCGTTCCCGGGTAGTTAGGGGACGTGGGTTGCGACGCATGCCTAAGGCCATGTGGGCCAGGCAAGCCCAAGAGGAGCCCATGTGGGAAATGGGCTTACCCTAGGGTATTTAAGCTAGCTTAAATCATTTCTAGGGTCAACACCTTGAAGCCTCCATAAGCCTCCATTGTTAGAATTGCTAAAGAGAGAGAGGGAGAGCTAGAGAGAGGTGAAAGAACTTTGTACCAGACGGTTTTGCTATTTTCATAGTAATAGAATCGTGTGCAAAGTTTGATAGTGATTCGGTGTTCTAGTGATTTCTTGAATACCATCAAGTTTGGAGTCCGCCCATCCTTGGTGATCGTTTGATATCGTTGATTGATCCGTTTTCGGGACTTACAGGTACAACTCATGAGCTTGTACTGTGGGAGTGTCGTGATTGCGATGAATTGTTTATTTGGGCTTTTAATAAACAATTATGGTTTTGAACTATTGTTTAGAACTTAAACATTTTGCTTCCACTGTTAATTTAGACTTTGTCTTTGAACTTTGAAAACTTAATCACTGATTGTGTTGATGGTGATGGATTTTGTTATTTTAAATTAATTGTTCAACATGATTGGTGGCATAATTCTGGTCAGTCACATGCCTCGCGGTAAAACTCCGCATGTGGAATTTCAGGGTGTGACAGTGTTAGATAATAACCGGTTAGATTTTCCAATCATTAATCGATTTTACGATGCATTAGCTTCGTTTAAAAGTTGACACAATGAATCGACTCATTTAATAAAAGTTGACACCATAACCAAGTTCAACTGATCTACCGACCCGACCAAATTCCCCGTCAAACCATGAAATACCTGCTCTTGATCACCCTCGCCTTCACGAAAACCCGGGATCCCAAAGAGCTAAGAGCCCCCCAGACCGGCCGACAGGATCAACCTCTTCATAACCGAATGCCGATCTCCCCCACAGGTTGTTCATAATCCACATCGGAAGCTCCTCGGATTTAACCTCCTGAAGAGCTAAGAAGTGAACTGAATTAGAGGTCTTCAAGCCCCTCACCTACACGATTTTGCCCCCCACTCCCAGACTACGAATTCCTCTAATATGTATTATAGATATAGATATAAGTTTAGATATAGATGATTAGATTACGTTGCTCTCATTAATTAACCTTACATTTACATTTGTACACATCATATTTATTTACCTAGTTATTAAAGAACTCATTATATAGATGCAGTAATTGTAAATGAAAATTATCATATCAAAACGTGAATTAAAAACGCAATTAGAATTTTTGGTGTGATTAATTAATATTATAACATAAGTATCAAATTTGATAGTTTAATTGGATACTAGTTTAGTCGTTTTTATATGAATAATATATGGGATTGAATGTTCTGATATTGGAAACACGTATCCCTCCCTCCCTCCATCGTAGTCTGCCACCTAATTATTGACCGCACAGACGCCGCAGAGTGCACATTGCTCCCTTTATACATCTCTCATTTTTTATTCTTCGTTGCGTAACTTTATCATCCGTTGGTTGTCAATATAACGATGTGGTACTCTCGGGTAAGGTGTAAATTAAATTTTTTTTTTTAAATTAACTTCATTAACAAAAACGACTCCGATGTAAAAGGGCAAAAAGGCCATTACAAAAAACAACCTCGACTTAAACGGGCAAATGACAAAACAATTACAACATGTACAACAGACATTTACACCACTCCATCCAACTTATGGATTTAAATGAAGACCTATTCTCTAACCATACGTAACTTCTAGATTTGACTTCTCCCATGATATCTTGTTTAGTAACTCTCTTGTTGTCGAACGCCATTTCATTCCCACCTTTCCAAATACACCAGCAAGTAACCGTTATAAGGCCAGGAATGATCTTTTTCCCTTAGGTCGTAAGTTAAGAAAACTGTGAGCCTCCATAAGATCTCTAAATGCAAAAACATACAAATGAGGTATGTTGCACCAAGCACTAAGAGCTATCCACATTCTATTCGCAAAAAAACAAGCAATAAACAAATGTTCACACGATTCTTCTTAACACAACCCGAAATTTTTTTTTTTTCATAAATTTTCTCAAACAATTCATATTCCAACAAATGTCTTTATATTCACGATCGTCATATATTTTCATCACCACTTTATTTATTTTAATAACTAATAATTTAGTTTTTAATATCATACAAATAAATATATTTAATATGAAATTCTTACAAATAAATCTATTTAATATGAAATTCTTAAAAATTTACCAAAACAGTTTAAATGTAACTTATATTTTATTGTTATAAATCAAAATATTTGGTTAATTAAGTTTTAATAAGTTTATACTTGTATAAACTTCATAACTTTCTTTTATAAATATAACTTAAATTTTTTAAATGACAAAAATAAAAATACTAAGAACAAATAAAAGTAAGTAAATAGAATGGGAGTCATTTTGAGAGCTTATGAGTAATGAGTGGAATGCTTGGGTGTCGTTGAAGGTTAATGTGTTGGGATGGAGGGCGGGTTGCCTACTATGGAAACTCTAATTCAAAGGAACATCATCAACGAGTTAGTATGTGTATCACCTTTTCACCTCTTGTATGGTGGCGAGTGTAGTGGAGGGGCGACCCAAGTATCTTGATAGATGAGCGGGCGCACCCCTTTGAAAATTTTTTTAGTGTATTTTTAGGCAAAAAATCCAACCGCACCCTTTGAAAATATGGTTGAACCCTTCATTCGCACACCCAGCAAATAATTCCTGAGTCTGCCACTGGTGTAGTGTGGTACAACATTAGTCACTAGTGCAATATACCGTCTATTTCTTCTCGCACGCGGCACGATGCAGGATCTCCTTGATCATCATAAGTCTGTTTCACGAAGCGGTTGTAAAAAGAAGGCGGTTCACTCCATCATTCTTATGGCGTGTTGGTGTATTTGGCAAGCTTGAAATGGCTTTGTGTTTTCTAACAGTGCGGTTAGAATAAAGAAAATCGTTGGCATCATCAAGTCCGTTAGTTTCATATGGATTAGGAGTAGAGCCAAAAAGGTGGATGTAGATTGGTTAAAGTGGAAATCCTTTCGGTTGTGATTTCGTTCCTGCTTGTTTTGGAAATCTTTCCCCACAAAACCTAATAGAAGATTTTCACAATAAAACGTCTTTAGACTCTCATAGGTGAGGGACTCTATTGTTGATGTCTAAATATGACTTGAAATCAAAATTAATACTCGAATAAAAGTTATGGGTGACTCTAACGTGTATGACCCAAATTAGGTGACTTGGGTTTTACCATTGGGGTTGGTCGCCCAATGGAAAAAGCAAGACTTCTAGGAACATCAAAATTGGGAGGTCATGAGTTTAAATATCACAAAAAGTAAAATTTATTTATCGTTTAAAAAAAGGTGACTCGGGTTTTGATTGACCTGAATTACACACTTTTACAATATAATATTAGTAAAGAAGCTAAACTAATACAATGTTTCGATAAAAACAAATTGTAAAGAGTATGAGAAAAAAAAAGCACTATTCCTTGATACCTTAATAAGAATTTGGTTTTACTATATTGGATTAATGAAACTTTTGGCTATATTATTATTCGTTAGGTCAGGGCTCCTAGTTAATCGATAAACATACTAAATGAATACAATAAAAAGAGACTAAAGTCTCTATTTTTTTTTAATGATGATAAGCTTAAAGACATCAAATTCGATTTAAATAAGAAGTTCATCTTTGTTCCAAGTCATTTGGCTTCTAAAATATGTAACGATAAACTAAAATTTTATATACTATTTGGGTCGATCTTGTCTTTATTTATGTCTTGTAATTAACAAGTGGTTGAACTTTTATTATAGTTAATTCTTCTTGTTAACTTTTTTGTTGGTGAGATTAGGAAGTGGTGGGATCAAGATACCTTTTTTAACTTTTCTAATCAACTAACTTTATCTTTAAAAATTAAATCTCCTTTTTTGTAGGAGGATATTTTGTGTCCGGAAAACAGACCAAGAAACCCATAAAAATTATGATTATTTTTGAATTTTACATTTTTTTGACAAATCCTTTAACTTCATATATCTTTCTGAAGTTTGTATATCTTTTCACACTAAAAGTTTCTAATTTTTAATTTTTTTTGAAAATATCTCATTTGTTAATTACTTATAGAATTGTATATAACTAGGGGTGGTGGGTGTTATTGTTATCCCAACTCTTTTACTCTTTCCTACACAACAACGCTACATGAATCCAAGCTTAATGACGAAAATTGTAGAGTTGTTTACGATACACATCCATTATAGAAGATTGTAGTTGAAGGAAGAAAATATGTAAATTGGTATGAAAGTTGATAAATTAAAGGTTATCTATGTAAGTTATTATTTTTTTTTTATATTATTGGCAATTGAAGATACCCTGGTCACACCCATGCTGCTAAGGTGGGGTAGTATTCCTAGCGGCATTTGGGCCAACTCAACCAGGCATCCTTGGCTGGACCGACTCGACAACATATATACTCTAATAAAAAAACAATGTTTTACTATGAACCTTTTATATGTATATTTGTTTTGTTTAATGAAAATGTATTTACAAGTAATTGATATTATTTTAAACTTATTAGTATGGAATTTATAAATAAATAAATGTTTTGCAAAAAGAAATAAGATATTTCAAAATTTTAAGAGTTAATTGCCAAAATCGTCCCTGAGCTTTGGGCAGGTTTGTCATTTTCGTCCAAAATGACACTTTTGTACCAAATTACCCCTAACGTTTGAAACTTTTTGCCATTTTCATCCAAACCACTAATTTAGTTTATTTTTTTTTGTTAAGTTTAGGGTATTTGGATGAAACTAGCAAATATAAAACCATAGGGACGGTTTTGGCAATTTACTCAAACTCTTTTACATTTCTTTTATTTAATTAATTTTGTTACATATATAATAAAAAAGAATATACATGCAATTTTTATATGAAAAAATAATAGTTTTTTTCACATAATTTTTATAAATTTTCATCCAACCACTAGCTAAGTTAATTTTTCTAATAAGGCGAACGATGTTTATAAACTAAGACAGAAATAATTTCTAATTTTTTATATAGATCAGTTTTATAAAAATAAAATCTACTTAAACCTCTAAATTTTATAAAACTAAAATGCTAGTGACCTTATTGAAAAAATGTCAAATAAAAAAATCTTATCATATATACCAAGTTTGTAATTCGCATCTTCTACTCTTTTAAATTCGCTCCTAAGAAAAAACAGAAGCCAGTGCCGCCTATCAAACAATGTATCGTTACCAAACCTTAAAATTATCCACTAAATTGTAATTATAATGCTATGAACCAAAAGTTTCTTTACTCAAGCCACTCAGAATAAGTATTAGTTATTACCCTCATAATCTTAATTAAATAAATATTTTATTTCTACCAACATATTTCTTAGGTGCTCAACACATTTAAAAAATATGTAATGTTTTACAATTTTTTTCTATCTCTACAATTGATAAATATTAAAAGTTGTAATCGATTGTTATGTGTTGCACACCAATGACGTTTTCTCTTTATAAAACTGATTTATATAAAGAAGCTGTAAATTAATTTATGTCTTAATTTATAAATTTAAAACATCCTTCGCCTTAACAGAAAAAATAAACTGAGTTAGTGATTTGGATGAAAATTTATAAAAATTATGTGACAAAACTATTATTTTTTTTTCTAAAAACTCCATCTATATTCTTTTTTATTATATATGTAACAAAAATAATTAAATAAAAGAAACTAAAAAGGGTTTGAGTAAATTGCCAAAATCATCAATGTGGTTTTTATATTTTCCAGTTTCATCCAAATATCCTTAACTTAACAAAAAAAAAAAAAAAAAAAAAAAAACTAAGTTAGTGGTTTGAATGAAAATGGCAAAAAGTTACAAACGTTGGGGGCAATATGGTACAAAAATGTCATTTTGGACGAAAATGGCAAACGTGCCCAAACCTCAGGGACGATTTTGCCAATTAACTCAAATTTTAATGTGTGTGTATGGTATATATTCGCTAAGAACACTCGATAAAAGTGACATCCTAATTTTCTGATGTAATATTTGTTACTATTTTATTTTAAACTTTCGAGAAATACTAATTTGAATTGTATTTTTTTAAATAGAACAGCACATTTGAATTTAAATTGTATTTGGGAAAAGTTTATATGATGTTGTTAGATCGAAGTTTAGTTTTATTTATTTCTAACTAGGTTATAACCCCGTGTATTACACGGGGTTAGATAAATAAATTTTATATACTAAATAATAAAATAATATATCTTTAAAAACCTCATCTATTGTACGGGTTGAATAAATATAAATTTATATATTAAATAATAAAAAGTTATATCTATAAGAACCATATTGTACGGGTTGAATAAATGTAATTTTATATACCAAATAAAAAAGTTATATCTTTAAAACCATGTATATTACACGAGTTGAATAAATGTAATATTGTTTACCAAATAATAAAATAATACATATTTAAAAAACCTCATTTATTACACGGGTTGAATAAATGTAAATTTATATACCAAATAGTAAAAAAAAAAATTACATCTTTAAAAATATGTGCATTACACGGTTTGAATAAATGTATTTTTCTGTACTAAATAATAAAAAATATATATTCTTAAAATAACCCTGTGTATTGTGCGAATTGAATAAATCTAAATTTATATATCAAATAATAAAAAATTATATTTTAAAAAACCTCATGTATTACATGGGTCGAGTAAATGTAATTTTGTATAGTGAAAATAAAAATATTTAATATATTAATACAAAATTTGGTTTTAGTGATAAAAATAGATTATTCTGTTGTTGCAAAATTTGTTAACGAAATCTCAATAAATTTAACCCTTTATTTAAAACTCCGTAAATGTATCCCTAAAGTGGTTTCTTTTATTATATAGTATAGATAGATTAAGTTTTTTTATATTAACATCTCATACTTTAATACATTGCTAGACATAATTATGGTTTAAATTGTTTTAGTTCTAATTAAGGGAATGTTTGGCTAAGCTTTTTGAAACAACTTAATAAATCTAATTTTATATATCAAATAATAAAAAGTTATATTTTATAAAACCTCATGCATTACAAGGGTCGAGTAAATGTAATTTTGTATAATGAAAATAAAAATATTTAATATATTAATACAAAGTTTGGTTTTCGTGATAAAAATAGATTATTCTGTTGTTGCAAAATTTGTTAACGAAATCTCAATAAATTTAACCCTTTATTTAAATCTCCGTAAATGTATCCCTAAAGTGGTTTCTTTTATTATATAGTATAGATAGATTAAGTTTTTTATATTAATATCTCATACTTTAATACATTGCTAGACATAATTAAGGTTTAAATTGTTTTAGTTCTAATTAAGGGCATGTTTGGCTAAGCTTTTTGAAACAACTTAATAAATCTAATTTTATATATCAAATAATAAAAAGTTATATTTTAAAAAACCTCATACATTACATGGGTCGAGTAAATGTAATTTTGTATAGTGAAAATAAAAATATTTAATATATTAATACAAAGTTTGGTTTTCGTGATAAAATAGATTATTCTGTTGTTGCAAAATTTGTTAACGAAATCTCTATAAATTTAACCCTTTATTTAAATCTTCGTAAATGTATTCCTAAAGTGGTTTCTTTTATTATATAGTATAGATAGATTAAGTTTTTTATATTAATATCTCATACTTTAATATATTGCTAGACATAATTAAGGTTTAAATTGTTTTACACATACACCCTCATTGCCTAACACCATTTTGGAGCTTATGACTTTTTAAAAAGCCAATAAGTCAATAAGTTGTTTCAAAAAGCTTAGCCAAACATGCCCTAAGTTAGACTGAATCAAAAGCGGGCTAAGCCCATTTTCACGTATTAAGATCAGTATGCGGACCCATTTGATAGTTCAATATTTTTAATAAGAAATTAAATTAATAATATTTAGTTAGAGGGTTAAATAATATTTAGTAGAAGAGTTATCTATAATTAATTAGAAGAGATTAAACTAAAATAATAATTATCTATAAGAGATGACCTAATATGATAACAAGTGTCAACAAAGTGTTTTCTTTTATTAAATAGTATAGATTCTATTTTATCCAATTACAAGTAAGATTATCTATTTGTATTAGTAGCAATTGCTTACTCATTTGTTAACAATGAATTTGGTAACAAGAAATTTAGTAGATGCATGATTGTTTATGGGCTATGGCTATTGATGATGAATGCCAAAAGGTAAAAACGACTTTGACGGTGAATCATATAAAAACTTAACCTTTATGTTAAGATTGATTCATTTGACTCCTTAGTAATGGTTTCAATGGGCTAAGGACATGAACAATCACATTATATATAAGGAGGAGATTTTCTAACATGACACAAACCTAACACAAATTTCGTAGGTTTGAGTTTAGTCTAAACGGGCTCGGATCAGTTTCAGATAGAAGGCTCAACCCATTTTATAATAAATCCCCTCCTTTTTATGTTGTAAAAAAGTGAGATTTGGAAAAGGGATACGTGTTTTTTTTTCTTTTCTGTTGTGTAATTCTAGCGACATGTGGCCATGTGGGTAAGGTTGTCTTGTACAATTGGGTTTTGGCCCTGTGGATTGCATTTCAATATTTGTTCTTTTCTTGGGCCGAGTTGTATGACTGGATTATCATAGGGCATGGGCTTTTTACTCTGGGTTACCACCTTTATAGAAAAGAAATTTACAGTATATTTAATTAAAGGCAGCCCACGAATGGGTCTAGTTTGTTGGATCGACGTATTTTCTTCTTATTTCTTTTTTGGAAGGCAAATATTATCAAGAAAACCAATCTAGCAAATATTATCTAGAAAACCAATCTAGCAAGAGCTGCTAGTGAGAAAAACACCCAAGAAATCAAATACAGATTTTTTTAGGTCTATAGTTTATAATATTTCATTTCAATTATCAGGGCAAATTACATAAGGATAGCATGTAGACGAACAAAAAACTGCGCCTTCATCCTCTTCTGAATAGAAAACCCTAATCTACTAAATACAGATGGTAATAAAATTACAAACTTGCAAGAATTTGACCACTCCAAATATATGTACTTAGAGCGACGTTTTATCCATAAAGGACCCAGTGTTTTGATTTCCTCTAGGATTCTTGCTAAAGATGTAGTCGTTTGTTGGATTGATATGTGTATTGACTTGTATTGTGAGTCTGGATGTAGTCTTAATAAGTGTAAATACATTTCCTAGATCTTAAAACTTTCAATATGCCGTGGTAGTTTCAAGTTATTCACGTAATAATATGTTGATTTGATTACTTTTAATTTTCAAGAATTCTAGTGTGTAATTTTTTAAAACAAGCTAACAAATAAACGAGTTAAACATTCTCCTATATATTAAAAACTCAAGTTAATGAACAGTACATTCTCCACTCAAATCTTGCCATATGGTAAGTTTTTTTTTTCATTTAATGAATGGTATCTTTTTCATTCAAAGCTTGTCACGTGTCAAAGTTTTTTTTTTTTTTTTTTCCATTTTCATTTAATCATCTTTTATCAAAAATAGCGGTAAGACCCCTGTGCAAACAAGGGTCGTTTCTTAGAAAAACATGCATAACACATATTGATAGAACATATAGATACATGTATAGATATTGTACGAAAATGTGTTATCTATTATAGCTAGAAGACAACTATAAGTAAATATAAAAGATATTTAACAAACTTAATAAAAGATGTCTAACAAACTTAATAAAATTCATCAGTTACATATGATTATTTCCATTCTCTTATTCAAAAAAGAGAGTATCCACCCACTGACAATGTAAATTGTTATTGACAGAATGTGTACGTGAATTAGGATCCTCGATCCCTCCTGTATTCTCATTCCCTTTATATAAAGATAATACAAACCACCTATCTTTGGATAGGATGTAACTGAATATGCTAAATACAATGAGATTATTTACATGCCAAATATATAGTCTATTACACCCCTGCAGTCGAAGCGGGAGGAGAATGAATCCTGAGACTAGCGCGAAAGTCATCGAAGAGAATGCGAGGTAGTCCCTTTGTAAAAATGTCTGCAATTTGATACTTCGAAGGGACATGCAGAACCCGTACCTGACCACGTTTCACCTGTTCACGCACAAAGTGAATATCTAGCTCAATGTGTTTCGTCCGCTGGTGCTGAACAGGGGTTCCAAATAAATAAATTGCGCTGACATTATCACAATATACAATCGTTGCGCACGTAAGCGGGCAATGTAGCTCTAAGAGTAAATTTGTCAACCAACAAATTTCTGCGACAACATGCGCCACACCGCGGTATTCCGCCTCGGCGTTTGACCGTGAAATAGTCGACTGTCTTTTCGAAGACCATGAGATTAGATTATCGCCATAATAAGCACAATACCCGCTAGTGGAGCGCCGCGTGTCTGGGCACCCGGCCCAATAGGCATCGGAGTAAGCCAATAAGGACGGGTTTCGAGTATGGCCAAGTGTGAGGCCATATGAGGCCGTTCCCTTGATGTATCGAATGATGAGCTTTAGCGCATGCCAGTGGTCGACGTGTGGGGCATGCATATGCATATAGACTTGTTGCACCGCGTAGCTGATGTCAGGGTGAGTGAAGGTCAGGTACTGTAATGCTCCGGCAAGGCTATGGTATAGAGATGGATTATCATAAAGTTCGCCCGAGGATGCGCTTAACTTCGTTTTTGTGTCAACTGGGGTGGCGATCGGATTACATGCATGCATGCCAGCACGTTCAACAATTTCATTTGCGTAGGCCTGTTGAGATAAGAACATGGTGTCTTTTAGTCGAGACACGGAAATACCGAGGAAAAAACTTAATGGGCCGAGATCTTTCATGGAAAAATCATTCGAGAGATGAGTCATAAGTTGTTGACGAAGCCTGTCGGAAGACGTCACAAGTAAAATTTCGTCAACATATAGGAGGAGGTAGGCGGTATCCTTACCATGATGAAAAATAAATAGAGACGCATCACACCTCATAAGACAAAACAATTTTTTTTTCATGTGAATGTCTCAGGTACCGCTTTCATCACAAATTTAGTATTTATATATTCTTCACATTTTATTTCTGACTAATGGATTTCTTCCTTTAAGAGCTTTGGAAGAACTTGATCCACTATTGCTACATGCATCAAGAATTGAACCCGGAGCTTCGGTTAAGTCAATGAAGTCAAATATCGGCATAGCTGTTGATTCTCTTGTTAAGTTGACAAGCCTTTTGATTATTTATGATTTTACTGCTTTGTAGTTTACATTTGTTTCATGTATTAATCAAATTGGCACTTTGTTTCATGTATTAATCAATGATGACGTTTGTGACATTATGTATGATTTTACTACCTTTTAGTTTACATTTGTTTCAACACATATTAAGATCAATACCAACACATCTTTAACATTTACCTACACATAATATTACTTTTATCTACATATAAGATTACTTTTACCTACACATATATTCATGCCACGTCACCTGCCACGTTGGATGCCATGTCACCTGCCACGCCGGATGCCACGTCACCTGCCACGTCGGATGCCACGTCACCTGCCATGTCAGATGCCACGTCACCTGCCATGTCAGATGCCACGTCACCTGCCACGTCAAATGCCCTTTAAACAAATTGTTGTACTTTTAACCACACATATAAATGCCTTTTAGCCACACATATATGTGTAGGTATAGCTTCTTATATACCTACACATAACTTATGTGTGGGTAATGGCCTATATCCACAGTCACGAGTCTACACATCATTACACTTAATTTATGTGTAGGTAAAGACAACTACCAACACACTATATGCTTTTTCCCACAAATACTTTGTGTTGGTAAAGCACCAAATTTCTTGTAGTGACCGACTATGCTGAAAGCCCAAGGTAAGAATGTAATCCGTGAAACGTTGGTACCAGACCCTTGGGGCTTGTTTGAGGCCGTAAAGCGACTTCTTAAGGAGGCACACACATTGGGGCTTGTTTGAGGCCGTAAAGCGACTTCTTAAGGAGGCACACATGATCAGGATAGTTATTGTCGCGAAAGCCCATCAGCTGATGTAACACCCCAATCGCGTGACACGCGACAGAAATATCAGGGAGTCACGTTACAAATTGCTCACAACCACTGGTACTAAATTGTTTCATTATTATTATTAACAATGTTTTTCAATACAAATAATACATGTAATTGTCTTTTGATAAGGAAGTCTAAAGCCTGGATGCATTCCTATGTGTAGCATACTTGAATAACCAAATCCTGAAACATATATGAAAATGAGAGTCAGCATAAAAGCCGACGAGTACATAGGTTTTGTTTAAACAACTAAAATGGCAAAAAGTTTAGTGTTGCAATACTTTGACAACTACGAGAGTCGTCTATTGAAAATGAAATCTTTGAAGCTAAGGAATTGGCAAAAAGGTTTAGTATTGCAATACTTAATCTTGATTGTGAAATCTTATGTCAAAAGAGTTTTGTACAAGGCAATATGATTATTACTCTGTAATTTTTATGCCAATGTAAAATAGTACTTTGATATTTGAAAATCTCATTGAAATTTGTCACATAACTTGTAAGTGTGTTAATAGAAAATCCAATCAAGAATTAACAATAACACTATTGGAATCTGTCATAACTTGTCTGAGTATTATTTAGATATCAAATCATTGATTTAAAAATAATACTTTGGGTATCCTTTTAAGAATCTATCATATGAAAATATGGAAGATTCTACAAGGATTTGAATAATCGTACAATGAATCAACTAAACACATAATCATCAACTGTCATCAACTTGTGTACACGCATTAAAGTACACAAAGAATCCAATCAAGGACTCCAAATTAGCACTTTAAACATCCTATAAGTATCAGTCTATGAAGATAGATATATACCATAAGGATTTGGATAATCGAAACCTGAATCATTGAATCATAACATCCTAAATCCTAATGGTGATTCAGGATAACGCTACGAAGGGTAATACAAGAAGCACACTTATATATAGGAAGTACCATCGGCGTATCCACCATGTCCTTATTGCATTACACTAGTTTCGTTATCTAAATCACCAACAATCTCTACACATAAACAATAACCAATGTCTTGTAAAGTACTTCTTAAAAATCTCTCTATCAAGATAGAAAGATCTAAGCCTGTACTTCAAATATCCTATAAGTATCAATCTATGAAGATAGATAGATACCATAAGGATTTGCTCTCAGTTGTCGTGTTTGCATAATCAGAATAATACACAAAAAATACTTTGTAAACACATATATGCCGCACATTGAAAATAAATCAGTTACACATATGAATCACCCCAAAACATTTGAAAAACGTAAAATAGGGGAACTATGTACTCACCTTTGGGTGCGTTTTTATGTGTTATCACAGTCCCTCAAATTGTTTATTCATCCTAAATTTAGTAAGAACGATATAAAAATCAACAATTTAGAAAATATCTAAGTTTCTCCAATACTTAGAATTTTCACATAACTTGAGATTTTCCCGAAAAGTCTTTGTTTTTGGTTATGATGGTGTATATAAATATGTACGTTCATATATATATTTTAAGGACTTTGCAACTTGAACAATTTTGTTGGTGACAGACACTATGATATATACGTTATCGCACTCGTTTATAAACAACATATCTATGATTTTGCCTATCGTAATATATACATAAACGTGAACATATTGTCAATATCGTAATACACGTAATCTCGTCAACTTATACACTTTATCATTTTTAAAGAATTTATACATGAAATAACTTATTAAGTTAACCTATGTATCATTTCCATGCTCGACAAATAAGTTACACATTTAACGCGATTTTACCGATATTACCGCTTTAAACACACAAATGTACATGCATAGTCTTAATCCCCGCTATCATGTCAACACTTAAACATATCATCATACACATATTCTAAATCACGTAACACATTGTAGCACAAAAATTTCACCCATGAACAACTCATTCTAGAGTACGTTGAAAAACGCGAAATTTAGTAATTCGGTAACGTTTTTGGGTGTCGGAAGTCTCGTATGAGCAACCAAACACCAAGTAAACTTAATATAAGTTAAAATACTTATATTTATATCAAAAATATCAGTTTACTTACTGATCTAAGACATTTTTATAAAAATCCTCCGAAATGCCGATTTTTAACCGTTTTACCGCATAGTTTTGCATCAAACGTTACTATAACCATCCCAAATTGTAACGATTTGATATATTAACATAATACATGTTTTTTACTGAATAAAATGATGCTTATAACCATGTTAGTGTAGGTCTCATGTAAACCACATAAATCATGCAAATTTCACATATTTTAGCACTCTCTAAGCTACATATACAACATGCAAGGCTACCAAACCTATGACAAAGTTTCATGCCATTTTAGAACATCAAAATAACATTATTTTTAATGTTTATAATCTGATCAAAAATCATTTTTGTCATAACTTATCATTTTCATCATTTCATGACCAATAATCCACATGCATGCTTAAGTACAAGCATCTAATGCACACATATCATATCATCATCATTCTACATAAATTTAAATGCATCCAAGAACACATTTATTTCATGTTTATATGTTTCAAAACATTTTCACCATCTAATCATTTAATCATGTTCACATAATGCAAGATCTACTTCTCATTTGTGAATATTATGA
Source organism: Helianthus tuberosus (assembly GCA_030545235.1). NCBI lineage: Eukaryota > Viridiplantae > Streptophyta > Magnoliopsida > Asterales > Asteraceae > Helianthus > Helianthus tuberosus. The sequence continues at coordinate 71,997 of JARYGA010060764.1, forward strand.
CTAAAACCCACATGCATGTGTACATATACATATATACACGACACATACATACATTTACATATACTTCCAAAAATTTCCTTTTTCATACAACTAACTCAAATCACAAGAACCTTTTTATGACACCTTTTGATCTTACATGCATTCACTCTACAAGAATCATGTCAAATAAGAATCATTCAAAAATCATCATTTTAACAAAACACAAGTACTAACCCACATATATATACATTTTCGGCCATACACACATATGTCTACACTTCCATTTTTATTTTGTTTAAAACCATTTCCTTGTTTAGTATTTCATGTTTGTGAAGAAACCCAAGATTAAGAGAAACTTTCCATCATCGTCCTCATAAAAAAATGCAAGAACATAATTTTTGAAGTGAGTTTATACCTTTAAGAAAGTTAGTAGGTTTTGATGGGATTTTTTGATGATATGGAGCTTGGTTCTTACTAAAAACACCTTGAAAATACCATTGGATCATTAAATGAACTTGAAAACACCATGGAATGAACTTGAATCTCCAAGAACAAGTTTGAAATTCAAAAATTTGATGAAGATGGGGGTGTTCGGCCGTGTATAGTAGAGAGAGAGAGAGTGAGAAGTGATTTGTTTAGATTTGTTTTTCTTGTATTTGGTAAGATATGGGGGACATGGAAGACATGGAAAGTATCAAACATAATGCATGGCCAACAAGTGTCCCAAAGAAGAGAGAGGTGGCCTCTTTATCTCTCCTATGCACGTATACACACACATATATATGCATAACTTACATATATATTAAATATAATTGGTAAAAACATGTATTTTACTGGATACCGGGTATTTTATCTAGCGGTTTAATCCCGTTTTAAGGCGTTTTAAATTATTTTTATTACTCTATAAAAATAAACTCGCCAAATTATTACTGAAATAAATATCAGTTGTCTAGACTGGCTTCGTTGACAGTATTTTGTCAAAAACGCGTAGTAACACTCGGTACGCGCTTAAACCCGAAAAATAACGCTTTAAGCGTTTTATTTTATTTTTCAAAACGAACATGATTAAAAATAAAATTTTAATAATAACAGAATATTTTTAGGATTTTAATATTATCCGGGCGGTCACCGACGTTCGTTTCGCAGTTTGTCGCAATTAGTCCCTGAGTTTGAATAAACATGTTTTTGTCATACCGAACCCCTCAAAACTTATTTCTAAGTTATGTAAAGGGTATTTAGGATATGTGTAGCTTATGTCCTTGTCCTAGCGTGTACGTTGCATTAAAAGGGTTACGTTTAAGTATCGGTTATCAAATTGCATTAAAGAAAAAGACTTTTTTGAAAGCCCGAAATTTTGCACAAGGGTTACAGCTGATGCATATAAACAGTTTCATTAAGAGTCCCGTGTAAGAACACATTTGTTACATCCAATTGGTGAACCGACCATGATTTAGACAAGGCTAAGGAGAGGACCGTGCGTATGGTCGACGGCTTCACTACAGGACTAAACGTGTCACCACAATCTATACCAACTTGTTGTAACCGACCATCGCATACCAAGCGAGCTTTGTATCGCTCTAACGTGCCATCAGATTTGAACTTGTGCTTAAACAACCACATGCTCTGAATAATGTTCATATGTGGGGTGCGCGACACTAATTCCCAAGTTCTGTTTTTAATAAGCGCATGATACTCGGTGGCCATGGCATTGCGCCATTCCGGTATGGATAAGGCAAGTGTTGGGTTTCTGGGTATAGGTATAATGGTAGTGGTGTTCAAGTTTAGATGCTGTTTTGGTTTCACGATGTCGTCAATTGCGCGGGTGTACATGGTCCTGACCGGGGCGGTTGAAGGGGGGGGGGATGGCAGTAGATATGGGAGGAGCTAGTGGAGCTGCGAGGGATGGAGTTGGCTCGTTAGGGGTGGCCGGTGAGTGTTGAGCAGTGGGTGTGTTGGACACGTTTGTGGAGTGGGCCAAGGGAGTGGAATGGGTTGGGGGGAATTAGATTGGGGAGTGGAATGGGCTGTGGGGGAGGAAGGGTGGGGAGCAGATGTGGGGTTGTGGTCGACTGGGTCGATATGATGAGTTGGGCCGATGGGAGGTGATAAGGGGTGTTGTACAGGAGAGGTAGTTGTAGGGGAAGATAACTGGGATGCAGTAGGTTGTGATTGGGATGGGTCATGAACTAGATTCCACAGTTGTGGAGGAAAAATGTTTAAGAATTCATATGAAGGATTTGGGAGGATGTTGCTTTTGAAGGGGAAAGTTGTTTCATCGAAGGAAATGTGGTGCGAGATCGTGATTTGTCGTGTTTTTAAATCAAGGCATTTGTAGCCACGATGGTTGGGAGGATATCCCAAAAACACTCAAGGGTAAGATCTATGATCGAGTTTGTGAATGGAGGTCGAAGGAATGAGAGGATAGCACAAGCAGCCAAAAACTCGTAAGTGGTCGTAGATATGTGTGCGTTGGTATAGTAATTCAGTTGGGGTTTTAAATTGGTGAGTTTTACTTGGAAGAACGTTTAGGAGGTACGTGGCCGTTTCGAGAGCATGATGCCAAAGGTTAGTAGGTAAGGAGGCGTGAGCGAGAAGGGTCCGAAAAAGATTGTTTATAGTTCTAATTTTACGTTCGGCTTTCCCGTTTTGAGACGAAGTGTGAGGACAAGAGAGACGAAAAAGCATTCCATGTTGGTCAAAAAATTGTTGAAACGATGAATTCACATATTCACGGCCGTTGTCACATTGAAAAGTTTTTGTTTGTCTTTTAAATTGAGTGGCAATTTGTTTAGTGAGGTGAGAGAATATGCTAAATACGTCTGATTTCTTTGACAATGGAAATGTCCATAAGAAGTTTGAGAAATCATCGAGAAAGAGAATGTAGTATCGGTGTCCTCCCGAACATAGAACGAGAGAGGTCCATAGGTCGCTATGAAGTATGTCAAAGGGTTGAAACGTAACATTATAAGAATTACTAAATGGTAAACGAACACTTTTCCCAAACACACAAGATTGACAAAGATGTTTATTTAATTTATAAAAAATCAATAGAACGTGACTGTTTTAAAGATTGCAATGAAGTGTGTCCCGGATGACCAAGACGTTGGTGCCAAAGTTGCGAGGAGATAGCTGCAAAGGTAGACTGGTTGGTGTTCTCGGGTCCCAAAACGAGTGGATAGAGATCACCGCTACTGCTGCACCGGAGGATAGGGGTCCGAGTCTTGTAGTCCTTCACAAGAAAACCAAACGGATCAAATTCAACTGAAACAGAGTTATCGGTTGTGAACCGATGAACTGAAATTAAGTTTTTGATTAGTTTAGGTGCGTAAAGAACATTATTTAAGGCTAAGGGCGGGAAAGGTGGTGGTAGGGTTTGGTTGCCAGATCCAATTACCAGAATAGTTGTGCCATCACCAACGGTAATATTTTGAGACATGCGGTTATTAAAAAAAGGTTTGGAAATTACCTGAGTTATGTGTCATGTTTGAGGTGGCCCCGGTATCCATGTATCGAGTAGGGTCCTATGAGTTGAGCGACATGGAATAAAGGGCCTGCTCGATGTCGATAGGGGTATAAGCAACGTGATAGGCTTGGTTGGGACGCGGGCCAAGGATGCCATTGCTGTTGGGAGTAGTATTGGGCCTTGGGCCTGTCGTGGGGTAGGGGCAGGGTAGTGCGGCCCTCTACTGCTAGTTCTGATTTTGGGCTAAAGGTTGGGCCCAAGGAGCAGGCCAAGGAGCGGCCCACTGCTACCACTGTTGTTGCTGCGGTGAGGTCCAATTGTTCCACAACCCACTGCTGCCGCTGTTGTTGCTGTAGGAGCCAGACCCAGATGAGCCTCTTCCACGTCCCCCTAAACCACGGCCACGACCTCTCCCTCGCTAGCGTCCGCGGCCACGAGTGCGATCCGACGAACCGTCATTCCGATAGTCAGAGTATGTGGGTAGTGGAGTGTGAGATGGTGTACGGTTTGAGGTGACATTCAGAGCCGTGCCCGCGTGTTGAGCGGAGTGCAAGGCTTGTTCTGCTTTCTGGCTTTCAACAAGAACTAACTTGGATCTGGCATCGTAAAAACTCGGTAAGGGATCCTGTTGTTGCAAAATTGTAGCAATGCCGTCGTATTGATCATTGAGACCGGAGATAAGCTGAAGAACTAATCGGTCATTATCGACCGGGTTTCCGACATTTGCCAGTTAGTCAGTGAGTACCTTGAGTGCTTGACAGTATGCAGAGACGTTTGGAAACCCATCAAGATGAGTGTTTGAAAATTTATGGAGGAGATGGATGGCTCGGGAACTTTTGTTATCCTGGAAGATGTTCTCGAAAGCGGTCCAGGCGTCATGAGCGGTTGTGTTTGGTTTGAGAATGGTATGAAGAAGGTCATTGGAGATGGTGCTGTAAATCCATTAGAGAACCATGGCGTCGAGACGATCCCAATCATCCACGGATTTGGGTTGTTGCTTGTCTTTATCGCTTTCTTTAGAGGACGAAGTAGCCGAGGCAGGTTTAGGTGAAAGATGATCGATGACCAAGAACGCACGACGTTGAATCTTGAAGAGTTCACTCCAAGACGCATATTTCCCGGTTTCCATCTCTAAGGTAATTGGGATGAGGCTTTTGATGTTTGAGACTATGGACGCGGGATGGATCTTAGATTGAATCTTGAAGAGTTCACTCCAAGACGCATATTGCCCGGTTTCCATCTCTAATGACAGAATGTGTACGTGAATTAGGATCCTCGATCCCTCCTGTATTCTCATTCCCTTTATATAAAGATAATACAAATCACCTATCTTTGGATAGGATGTAACTGAATATGCTAAATACAATGAGATTATTTACATGCCAAATATATAGTCTATTAGTTATAAACATAAGTACATATAAAAGATGTCTAACAAACTTAATAAAATTCGAATACAAATTAACTTTAACAAACATTAACTAAGAACATACGATCACCTGGCTAAACAACACACATCAAACCTCACTCAAGAATTTGTTACGCAGCAACATGTCCTTTGCTACATGTTGTGATCTGGTTAAATATGCTACTGCAAACAATGTAACAGCTGTTGATCCAACAATCTCCCTATACAACAGATGATACGAAAACCCTTCTTTATTACTGATTTTTATTTCTCATCAACATCTCCCTGATTTGTCCTTTGAATTGTAGTTCAAATTCCAGGGAGAACATGTCTTCTTCATCATCCCTCTCAAGTTGAAGGTCCAACAAATCTTGGAGATCGTATGCATTCAGATTATATGCACTATCCATTTTAATCTCTTCAACACTACCATCTGATCTGATCAAAGTCAATACTCGGGTTTTTGAGCATGACTTCCACTTTACTATTTTTGGATCAGTTGGTTTTCTTGGGCAAAGAATTATTGAAGATGAGTTTGGTAATTGTGGTCTGCTATCTAAATTTGCAGTTGATTCAGACAAATCAGATGATGAGAGAAGGTTTTTCGAAGTACCGATTTTTAGAGACAGAGCAGCAGTTGTAGGATAGACTGGGTTTTGAAGAACATTTGAATGCTCAGCTCTAACTTCTTCCAACTTTTTGTAGGTCTCAACTATCTTCAGTTTAGACCATCTGGCAATGGATCTCACTGGACCATAACCAACAGCCACAAGCTCTGCTTTCATTCTTTTAAACTTCAATACCTCAGCTGAATCCACTGTTTTGATTTTCTTCCAATTAGGTCTAGTTGGCTTTACCAGAGGATCATTGTTCATTTTTTGTGATTCTATCGATATGAGTTTTTCTCTTACGTGTGGAGATGATTTCTGGTGAAGGAGAATGTTTTGGTAGTGAAGATGAATGTATGGGAAATCTTTGTGACGTTGGAGATGGTTGGATTGTGGTTGGTGTAGTGAAAATGATCATGGCAGATGTTTGACAAACTTCTGCTGAAACAACTGGTGTCTCAGCAACTGTTTGGTAAACATCTGCAGATACTTTTGTGTTCCCAGCATCTATTGACAAAATGGGTGATGATGGTGTGGAAGGTATTTTCTCCTTCTTTTGTGGTGGCTTTTTTTGGAGAAGGTTGGGATTTAGATTGAGCAGGGGATACAATTTCTGTAGGATTAGCTTTTGAATCTGGTGGTAACTTTCTCAGTGAATCTTTCTCCCCCTTTTTGGCAGCATTATCATCATCATCATCTTTCTCAAAGATTGATGTAGAGGTGGAGCCAGTAAGTTTCAACAGATATTCCTTAATGTTCATAATGTCTGCTTGTGTGTCTTTATACCTGGTATCAACCAAATTTCTGATAAATTCCAAACTGAAATTGCGGTTACTTTCAGCCAAATTCCTCTGAGCTTGAAGGATGGGTTGCATAGACTTCCAAAGCTCATTGGCAATTTCCTGTCTAGTAGGTTGACTTTTAAAAAGCTCTATCATCTGCTTAATCAATTCTTTCATTTCAGCAACATCTGTTTCAATGGTAGACACTCTAACTGTCAAATCCTTATAAGTTAATTCATCACCTACTTTAATAGGATCATCTGAATTCCCACCTGTAGTGGTTGTATTTGTTTTGATAATAGGAGAAGTCCCCATATCATTAGAAACAGATGCCCCTTTTTCTTTGTTCTGGGGACTTCCCACTGAAGCAGAGATTACAGTTGTAACCTCATCAGTGGTTGCCTTCAAGGGAGTCTTAATGATGTAACCACTGTCCAACTGACCACCAATGGGTTCAACAGTTGTAGTGGCTGCTCCACTTGAACTACCACCAAGAGTTTCGTAATACTCAACGGGGATAACCTCCTCAACTGTTTGTAGGATAGGAGATTGAATTGGTTCAGACACAGTCATTTGTTGCGATCTACTCTCAGTAATGTGTGCATTAGAGGAACTGTTTTCTTTCTGAAATTCAATTGCTTCAAACAGAAGTAATATTCTTGATGGAACTTGAGTCGAGGGTTGTGGTGTAGAAAGCGTGATTGCCCTGGGAGAGGGACTTTTAAACATACTTTCATATGAAAGGTCTACTTCATGTTGTGGTGTCCCTGTGCTTACAACATGATCCTTTTGTGAGGATACATGAGGAGTTTGGAAGGGTTGAGATCTTTCCAACAACTGTGAGGAAGTAGCAGCAGTGGTTTCAAGTGACATTTGTGTTGTCACTGCATTAACCTCTGGGATCTCATCTTCCAGAGGGACCATTTTAATTTGTTTGGTTTTTGTGGGCTTTTTGGATGTGACAACTTTCTTTTTGCGTTTTCCTGGTGTGTGTTTCACAACACCGGTTATGGTGTCATGATCACCAGGAGCAGTTCGCTCAACAACAGAAGTTTGAGCAACTGATGCGGAGGCATCTAAAACAGGCTCATCCCCCTTTGTTTCCGTTGTTGAAACTTTTGACTCTTTATCCATAAGTTTAGTAAAAGTTTTACTTGTAAGACTATTTATTTGAAAAGCTACACCTTGTTCAAAATCTGTTTTTGACACTTATTTTCGTAGGTAGTAGCTTAGAAGTCTTGGATACAACATAAAAGCATTACTACGAACACCTATTTTCAATTTTTTCACATTTTTCACATTATTCAATAAATCAGAAAACAGTGCTTGTGATAAATTGTAATCAAATTTTTTTAAAATAGCATAACCCAAATACTGAATGTTCAAAGGTATCTCATTAAATGCGGTGGTCTTGGCTGAGAGACAAGTTAAAAGAGTATGAAACAAAAATTTCATTGGTGGAGGGAAGTTTGGTTTGTAGATAGTAACTTCCTTTAATTGTGCATCATACCCTCTTTCAATGAACTCTGTATGAAGTTCAAGTTTTTCAAAGTTGGTCTTACCTCCCAAGTCGTCCAATGCAAATGTAGTGGAAATTGTAAAGGGAGAAATTTGTACCACACTTTCCCCGACCTTAGATGTGAAGGCAACTGGATTATTATCTTCAAACTCTATTTCAGCATTAAACAAAAATTGTCGAAGTGTTTCTGTATGAACTGGAGCATCAGCAGTAAGAATTGATTTGTATTTTGATGACGTTAAAAGGTCAATTAATGAGTGATAGCTGGTATTTTTGCTGGTTTTCTCGAAGATGGGGAGGTAGTTATGAGGGTTTTTGATGTTCAGAGACATGATCAGAGAAGAAGGTGATTTGGGGATGAAACAGGGTTTAAGTTGGAGGGTTTTTAATATGTCGGAAACTGTTTTGAGAATTTTGAATTCGAGACGGCAGTAGAAGAACCTCGATTTAGGAATGAAACAACTTTTATATAGAGAGATGAAGTTATGACAAATATTTGATGGCTAAGATCTGTCCACGTCTGAACCTCTCTTGCGACAACCGATGACAGTTGTTTGGAAACCTCTGTTGGTCGTTGGGAACAGTGTGAATCAAACAATCGTTAGATAAACAGAATTTATGAGAATAGATGATAACTTTCAGCGGTTGTTTTGTTTTTAGCTAACATCTGTCCACGTCAGAACCTCTGTTGTCATAATGGATGACAGACAGCAGTATCGTAAATCAACAGTCATTAGGATAAACAGAAATTATGACAACAGACGGTACCCTTTAACAGTGGATGTATTTTTAGGCAAGCAGAAGTTTCAAAAAAAGCTGTTTTCAATTGGTGTAACTCAACAGTCGTAAGTCTAACATCTGCTATTAGCCCAACCACTGTTAGTATCAAATCCTCTGTTAAACATTTTAAAATTGAATATCATCTGTTATTCGTTAACATCTGTTGACCCATAGCAGACCTTTGCATCTTCAGACATTTATTCATCAGCAGATGCTCTCTTTTGTCAGACTTTAGCTACAACACACCTTTTATAACAGCAAAATATACCGTAATTTTTTCCAAAAAACTGTTATTGATAAACAAAATTATATAATAATACTTATAGCAGACCTTATATAATAATACTTATTCATCATTAGCCCAACCACTGTTAGTATCAAAACAATATTAAGCATTTTAAGATTGAATATCATCTGTTCTTCGTTAACATCTGTTGACCCATAGCAGACCTTTGCATCTTCAGACATTTATTCATCAGCAGATGCTCTCTTTTGTCAGACTTTAGCTACAACACACCTTTTATAACCACAAAATATACCGTAAATTCTTCCAAAAAACTGTTATTGATAAACAAAATTATATAATAATACTTATAGCAGATCTTATATAATAATACTTATTCATCATTAGCCCAACCACTGTTAGTATCAAATCCTCTGTTAAGCATTTTAAGTTTGAATATCATCTGTTGTTCGTTAACATCTGTTGACCCATAGCAGACCTTTGAATCTTCAGACATTTATTCATTAGCAGATGCTCTCTTTTGTCAGACTTTAGCTACAACACACCTTTTATAACACCAAAATATACGGTAAATTCTTCCAAAAAACTGTTATTGATAAACAAAATTATATAATAATACTTAGGAATGACTGAAATAATTAAAATGAAGATGTGACAACAAAGATTAATACTATTAAAATTTATTCATTTTGTCAACAGTGGTAAATCAACAGTCGTTAGCATACACAGTTGTTTCATCATCAGCCGATGTTCTCTTTTACCGAACTTTAACTACAACAGACCTTTTAGAATACCAAATATTGACTCTCTGTAATTTGCAGGAGCAAAGATTCTTCAAAAAACTACTATCAGTGATCAAATTCTGAACATTTGTTTTATCTTTGCACTCATCTATTCACCATCAAACCAACCCTTGATACTATTAAACCTTTGTTGACTTACCAAACAGATGTTGAGACACAATTCAACATCAACATAATCTGTTCACCATCAAACCAACCATTGATACTATTAAACCTCTGTTGACTTACCAAACAGATGTTCAGACACAATTCAACATCAACATTATCTGTTCACCATCAAACCAACCCTTGATACTATTAAACTTCTGTTGAGTTACCAAATAGATGTTCAGACACAATTCAACATCAACATAATCTAAATCAAACTCAAACACTAAATAAGTAAAACTAAAACGCAACATAGATTCATAAGATTAAAATTTATTCATTTATTCATGACATTAAAACTCCAATAATTACACAACATACTGAACAACATTAAAGTTCAAATCTAACAATAACAACAAGAATTAAGAAACTTTAGCTTCAACTCCATCGATTGATGAACCTCTCGATGTATGTCCTTCAGCATCGCCATGAACTCCACGTCTCTATCACCGCACTCTATATTACTGACAACACAAAGCTCACGAACGGAAGTTGAAGGCATCCGCATAAGATTTCTGGAAACCTGCTCTCTTGTGAACATGCCAACTTGCAATCCATCAAAAAATCTCTTCAGCTCTTGAAGAGTAGCCATATCTTCATACACCTGTTCCTCGATTTTCCTGACAAAACGTTGCTTTAAATAATCTAATTTTACAGAAGTGAATGACGCCATTTGAATAAACTATATTACTCGACTTTCCTGAAAGTATGATATCTTCGCAGGAAAACGTGATGAAAAACATGTGAAGTGACTATGAGTTTATATACTGAAATATCTAACAGTGAAAACGTGTAGATTTAATATAAACATATTAATGTATAAATCAAAACAACAGTCTTTTAATGCAAAAACCTTTTCAAACACCAACTTTTATGGGAAAACTGTAAAATTAAATACCAAGAAACCCAAGGGACAAAATTTCGAAGTTCAAAGAACAAAAGCAGATCATCACAGTTACAATTAACCTCTTCATTTACCATGTAGACGCGTTTTTAAACTGTATAAAAGACCGATGATTACTTTTGATTCAAAACATCAACAAATTGTCCTACAAATCACTTTCTGTCAAAAATTGCTCCAAATCAGAAAAACCAACAAAAAATCTACATGGAAAACTTCAGTTTCTACCACTGGTCAGACACCAACGATGTTAAAACACAATTCTCGATGTGGTCACTCAAAGAACAAAGAACAGACGAAGAACTAAACAGGAAAGTCGACATAATCAATGACACTAATTACCATAAAACCTGGAACAGCATAGCATTGCTCGATGAAGTCCTCCACTCTCCTCCATCGGAGTTCCAGAAGAATGCAGAAGAGTTTCTGACACAACTTCTAAAACAGGATCAGAAAATCTGCAACATGCTAACTGACCTGAAATTCAAAAGAGAGAATGAAATCACATGGAGAAAGGCCAGAGTCTACGAAATCCTAGCAAGTGTTAACTATAGCGTGTAATACTTTATAAATATTTCATTAAATTTCTATTTTTCTATGTGGTAGTTCATTTTAATAATATCAACATGCATCTTAACATATTCTAAAATGTCAGTGTCAATAAAAACTCTCAGCATCATCAACAGTTAATCAAAATAAGAAACAAACCTAAAATGCAAAGGTCTCCTCTCAACTATTGTAGCACATCTGACTTTTCACGATATTGCACGAATCTATACTTTCTATAAAATGATAAAATCTTACTGACGCAAGAAAACCTGACTTTCGATTTAACGAATATCGAACAACGCAACTCTCCCATCTGTTGGATCGTTCGGTGACCCTAAACAGTTATTCTGAGCAGTTCATCTTCACATACAAAGGCGGAATCAATGTAAATGATGTAACACAGCTTGTTCCTCTTTAATCTTTATCTATTGATGATTTTCTGAGCTTTTACAAGTTGAAATCTGACAAAAATCCGGCAACACCTCAGCTCACACACACACAATTCCGTTACAAATGACAACATGCACAACCCTATATATAGATGGAGCTATTTCGTTTGAGGATGGCACAAGACCTGTTCAAACGAAATTACATGTAGTGATTTCGTTTGAACATGTCCAAACCACCTTCAAACGAAATTACCTCACAAATCATAATCAAACCCTAATTCAATCACTGTTGTGCATTCGTTAATCTATCTAGACATAAGACTCGATTAAGACGTAGTTAACAGACAGTAGATGCACCAACAGACTCCCCCTTGGATGTTGACAAAGTCTTCAACGTCGAGTCTTTAGTCTTTGTCTTTCTCCAAATTGTCTTGACATTGTAAAAGCTTCCTTCAATCTTCTCTTCTTCCAACTTTAATCTTTAATCTCCCCTTTGAGTGTCGATCCAGAATTCTGACTCCCTCTTTCGCAGACTCCCCCTCTCGATAAGCTAGGGCTTGAATTCTGGTTCAAACTTTGACATTTTCGTTGCCATGGGGAACTTGATTCCTGTTTCCTGCATAATCTCTACCCAAATATAAGATATATGACAATAACAGTTTCAATCCAAAATTTACCATTCAAATTCATTCAATGATCTTGTCAGAATTAGAAATTCACTTAAGTATTCAGGTCCAAGTTAATGACCTTGATTACTCAATTATCTACCAAGTCCAACTTAATGACCTTGGTTGATCTGAGACAATTCACACCGACATTTGTTCAACTTTTTCAAATATTTTTCTAAAAATTACAAGTTTCAAGTTAATGAACTTGTTTTAACTTTTCAACTTTCACAAACTTATCATGTTTTAGCTCCAAACTCATCATCCAGCCCAGAAACTTCCTGCATCTGCTTCAAATTGAATCTGAAGATCAACTCTCCACTTTGGTTTGTCGGAAAATAAAGCAGAAGTGTAAAATCTTTTTGGATTTTTAATAAAGTTTCTAAACTAGAAATGAAATACAGAACTAATATGCAGAATGTAAACTTACTTACAAACATATTTTTGGCGAGTGTGTTAAGGAATCATATCAGCTATTCGATAAGTCACAAGTACCGTTAAGCTTTAATTTCATACTCAGAATTAAACAATTCGCTTAGATTGTCGATATACTGATCCACTTAAATTTTCACACACATTTCAATCTGTCCAGGATACGGATTAGATGTTTTAGAGACTTAAACTTATTCATGTGTCCTACCTCTTGAATATACTCCCGTATCCAAATCCCAATATTCAGTCTTACAGGTGAGTATACCACAGATGATATCTGTAAGGGGTTAAATTGCGAAGAACCGTGAGAGCTCAGGTCAGAACTTCCGTTCAGCAGAGAGATGACGGCTTCGACTTTGGTGTGTCCCCTTTAGAGGATCTTTTTTACAACAACATTGATTAGCAATTTTATTGTTTCATCATTTATGCTGAGGGAGGCACTATGTTTCAAGCATGCAGAAAGTATTATTCGGGGACTAGGCCATTGCTTCCGCAAAATCAGAAGTCCCGGGATAATACCCCAGATATCACTGAGTATAAAGACCTAGTATCTCAGAAAGAGGGATCTTTCAAACGAGATTTCAGGGGTTACCTATATATCCAAGTAGTGTTCCCCACGAAATAAGCAAGTAAGGATTTAGGTTTATATCCCTAACAAACCTACTAAATGTGCAAAAACCTATCGGCATATCATCAGCGAGACTGTTTAATGCATTTAAACTTTCCATTTCTTTAGCATACCGTAACTGTCAAGCCGATGTACTATCATTTTCCCTTTTTACACAAGCTCTTTTTTCAATTTCTATTGTTTTTGGATTTTGAAAATATCTCATGTTTTTGTATTTTTGAAATTTTTTACTGTTTTTGTATTTTCTGAAAATATTACCCTACTTTCCCCCTAAATACCAAAACAAGTAAAAAATCGACAAACCATTGCAGATTGCTTCTCAACATCATCTACAATGTCTCCTTCATCAACGCCAAGAATCTCTTCCAACACCGATAAAAGCTTCATACCATTCAATTTTAGCAAATATTGAAAACGAGTTTTGTCAAATGCTTTGGTGTGTAAATCAGCTTTTTGCTCGTCAGTGTGGATTTTCTCAATTCGTATCAACTTCTTCTCGAAACAATCTCGGATGAAGTAATGACGAATTTCAATGTGTTTGGTTTTAGCGTGATGAACAGGATTTTTAGTAATGTTAATCGCTGCCTCATTATCAACAAAGATAGGGGTGTTTAGAAATTGCAAACTGTAGTCGCGCATCTGTTGCTGGATCCACAAAATCTGAGAGCAGCAACTGCTAGCAGATACATACTCCGCTTCACATGTGGATAAAGCCACAAAGGTCTGCTTTTTGCATTGCCAGGTAACCAATCGTAATCCAAAGAACTGGCACCCCGCTGTTGTTGATTTAGCGTTAACTTTGCAGCTTCCGAAATCAGAATCGGAATACTCTTTGAGCATAAAATCGCCTTCTCTTGGATACCACAACCCCAATGATGGAGTTCCTTTCAGGTAGCGTAATATCCTTTTCACAATCACCATATGCGAAGCTCTCGAGTTAGATTGAAATCTTGCTGCGAGGCAGGTTTGGTACATAATATCGGGTCTTGAAGCTGTCAAATACATCAGCGATCCGATCATGGAACGATACAACGTTTCATCTACCTTCTCTCTGGTGAGATCAGAGTTTATCCCATGGTTCGTCGCTAATAGGGTGGAGGCTGGAGTAGAACCTGACATCCCGAATTTCTCCAAGATATCATGAACATACTTCGTTTGATGTATGAATATTCCCTTAGGCAGTTGATCAACTTGAAGTCCCAAGAAGAATTTCATCTCACCCATCGATGACATTTCGAATTTTTGCTTCATAACTTGTTCAAAATCTTTGCACAAATTTTCATTTGTTGACCCAAATATGATGTCGTCCACGTATATCTGAACAATCAGAAGATGTCCGTCGACCTCTTTGGTGAAGAGAGTGGCATCCACTTTTCCACGAATGAAGCTGTTGGCTAGAAGGTGTTGAGACAATGTCTCATACCAAGCTCTCGGGGCCTGGTGTAAACCATACAGCGCTTTGTCTAACAGGTAGACCTTGTCTTTGTGGATTGGATCGGTGAAGCCCGGTGGCTGACCGACATATACCTCCTCTTTTACCTTCCCGTAGAGAAACGCAGATTTAACATCTAACTGATATACTTTGAAATTTTTCCAAGATGCAAATGCCAGGAAGATTCTGCTCGCTTCTAGTCGAGCAACTGGAGCATATACTTCAGTGAAATCTATCCCCTCTTGCTGACTGAAACCCTGGACTACGATTCGAGCTTTGTTACGAACAACAACCCCTCTATCGTCTCTCTTGCACTTGAACACCCACTTGGTGTTTATCTTCCTCTGACCATCAGGCAAATCTACTAACTTCTACACACCTAACTTCTCAAACTGACTCAACTCTTCTTGCATAGCATTGACCCAAGAATCTTCAGTTAGCGCCTCTTTATATGTACGCGGTTCAATCTGCGAAATAAAACAACTAAGTGAAAACTCAGTTTGTAAAGGAGCTACTGTAGAATAAAAACAAGTAAGGCCTTGGTCAATTTGACGTCTAATGCGAACGCCTGTTTGCAATTCTCCAATGATCAACTCTTCTGGATGGTATGAAAGAGTTCTTGGCATCACTTCGCCTGAAACATCTACCTCGCCTTCTAGATTAGTAACATTCTGATTTGCCTTGTTCACTGACTGGGTTTGTTTGACTTGAAATCTAAATTTGCTCCCCCTCAGAATCTGAATCACCATGATCAAATACTGGCATGTTCTCAGATTCTTGATTATCATTCTGTGCCGTCTAATTATCATAAGCAACTTCATTTTGTTGAATATCATCATGTTTTCCAGCATTACTTGGACCTGCTTCATGATCATTTGAAGCTCGTTGTGGTCGTCTTGAATACTCAGCTGGGAACCTTTCCTGCGATTCTTCATAGTCTCTTAGAATAGATACCGGCAGTGGCGGATCTAGGATTCACGCCAAGCCGTAACGTTTTATAAATAAGCCGTAACGAAATCGAAAAACATCAAATTTTTCCAAAATTTACACTAAAAACGTCAAATTTTTCCGAGCCAAGCCGTAGCGGAGGTTACCCCCCGGTTAAGGCTAGGTCCGCCCCTAGATACCGGTACAGTTCTGTTCGGTCTTGGTACGTGAAGGTATAGATACCGGTACAGTTCTGTTCGGTCTTGGTACGTGAAGGTAAAAACTGGCACCAGCCTGGTACAGAAAACATCAAACGTCGATACCGAATTGATATTGAAAATTTTTAGTTCGGGAAATTCGGTACTCCAAACCAATACCATTTGCTCATCCCTGATCACGGGTACCGTACAAACACCAACGGTACCGTACAACTTTTTTTATTGATTTTCTTCAACTTTTAGTGCTTTCTTTTTTTTAGTTTCGGGGCTAGCGATGAGCTCGGTGCCAACCGATACTAAATCGGTACTGTTACCGAAAATACCGGTTACGGTACAGGTATATGAAGGTAAAAACTGGTAGCAAACCGGTACCAGGAACGCCAAAAATTGCTACCGAATTGACTTAAAATCTTCCAGTTCGCGAAATTCGGTACCGGTGTCCAATACCATTTGCTCATCTCTGACCACGGGTTTCATACGAACAACATCATTAGCATAAAACTTTTTTTTGTTGATTTTCTTTCGGTAATCTTATACTGTTTTTTTTACATTTTCTTTTTATTCTTGTCAGTGGTTCTGTGCGTAATGTGCTCATAGTGATTTCAAAATTTGGGCTCGGTAATAATATTATAAAGATGGATTCATCACTTATCAATGCAATTTATATTTTGATCCAAATTTAGAAGAGATATATATTAAAAAATGTGTGTATAATTTGAAGTCGAATGAATCAATCGAACTGAAAATCATGTATTCGTATTCCACTCAAATTTAATTATGGAACTTGAATTCAAATTGAGTCAAATTTTGAATTTTTCAAATACGAATCCAATTTTAAAGAACCTAATAATAATTAACACTATATCATGCATGTTATTGTGCTACCGTACGAGTCAGATAAACAACTTTCCACATCTTCAAACTCTTTCAACGCAGTTGGTTTCAATGCTTGTTTGGGGTATACCATAAATTAAAGGGCAATGATGGTGACACTAATAACACCATTAGCTTTCCACAGCTGTTTGTAAATTAATGACATATACTAGACGGCAACCGGCCTCTTATATTTTATCATAATCACTTTGGTCTTGACACCAAACACCACCATATGTTGCTTCTTCTTTGTCTCTGCATAATAAAATTTCTATAAACATTAATCCACCCAATGAATATGATATCACTGATTTAACAATGTAATTGCCGCCCACGGCCCATGCATATTCTGGTCTAGTCAACGCTCAAGATTCACTCATGAATATGATCAAACGGTTATAAAAGAAAGTAAGAAAATACATAGTTTTAAACAACATTTTATCTCTTAGCATAAGTTCTTCAACGTACATGCCATTTCAATCAATAATCACTCACTTGTTCAACAAGGATGCGATTGTTAATCGTTATGTTGTTCCTTGTGATCCACGCAAACTCGGTTTCGTTCAATTTCTCAAGCTTTCAACCAAACACTCAAATGATTATGTACCAAGGTGATGCATTTGCATCAAGCGGAATTCAAGTGACCAAGAATCAACGTGACAAATCACTCAGGAACAGCGTCGGGCGCGCGTTGTACTCGGATCCTGTTCAAATCTGGGACCGAAAGACCCGAAAACTAACAGATTTCATCACACATTTTACCTTCTCAATGAATGCACTCAATGCTTCTACCTTTGGTGACGGGTTATCCTTCTTTCTCATGTCGTTTGAGCCCGAGATTCCCACGGGTTCATTCGGTGGTTATCTTGGTTTATTCAGCCCGTCTTCGGCTTTCAATTCCTCGAACAATACTGTCGTCGCAGTTGAGTTTGATTCGTTTATGAATCCATGGGATCCTAGTGACAACCATGTTGGAATCAATGTTAATTCAATTGTTTCAGTGGCTAATATTTCGTGGAATTCTAGTATTAAAGATGGAAGAGTTGCACATGCATGGGTGAGTTATAATTCTAGTACATATAACCTAAGTGTGTTTTTATCGTACGATGAAAACCCTGTTTTTGTTGGGAACTGTAGCTTGTGGTACATTGTGGATTTAAGGGATGTGTTACCCGAATCGGTTCGGGTTGGGTTTTCGGCTGGGACCGGAGACTGGATCGAAACGCATACCGTTTTCTCATGGACGTTTGATTCTAGTTTGGGGGAGGTTAAAACTGGGGTGAAGAAGCACATATGGTTGACAACGGGTTTAGCCACGGGTTCGGGTGCTTTAAGCCTCATGGTTGGGTTTTTATGGTTCGTTTTATGGAAGAAACGAGCTTATTTGAGTAGAAAATCAGAAGATATGGCTATAGATTATGATTTCGGGGGTGATATTGGGCCGAAACGATACTCCTTTCACGAACTTAGTAAAGCAACCGATGGGTTTTCGGAGGATCGAAAGCTAGGTGAAGGTGGTTTTGGGGGCGTTTACAAGGGCATATTGAGTGGTGTAAATGTAAAGGTAAAGACACTGGTTGCGGTTAAGCGGGTGTCGAGTGGATCGAAGCAAGGGAAGAAAGAGTATGTGTCGGAAGTAAAGATCATCAGCCGATTACGGCATAAAAACTTGGTGCAATTGATCGGGTGGTGTCATGAACAAGGTGATTTCCTTCTCGTATACGAGTATATGCCAAACGGAAGCCTCGATTCGCATTTGTTCTACTCGAGGTCGACACTAAGTTCATCGGTTAGGTACAAAATAGCAATGGGAATTGCTTCAGCCTTGCTTTACCTCCATGAAGAATGGGAGCAATGTGTGGTACATAGGGATATCAAGTCAAGTAATATAATGCTAGACTCGAATTACAATGCCAAGTTAGGCGATTTTGGGCTTGCACGGTTGGTGGACCATGATCTAGGGTCTCAAACCACGATTCTAGCCGGGACCATGGGTTACCTAGCCCCAGACTGTGTGATGACTGGCAGAGCCAGTAGAGAGACAGATGTGTATAGCTTCGGGGTTGTTGCCTTGGAAATCGCATGTGGGCGAAAGCCTATTGACATAAAGGCGGAACCTAGTAAACAAAGATTGGTAGAATGGGTTTGGAGTCTTTATGGCGAAGGAAAGCTATTGGAAGCTGTAGACGAGAGGTTAAATGGCGATTTCGACAAACGAGAAATGGAGTGTTTGATGGCAGTTGGTTTGTGGTGTTGTAACCCCGATAGTAGCGAGAGGCCGGCGATAAAACAAGCTATAAGTGTGCTAAATTTTGAAGGTCCACTTCCTAGTCTCCCGGCTAAACAACCGGTGCCCACGTATTTCGCACCACCAATGGCTATGTGTAGGTTCACGTATACGTCATCAGTACTCGATGATACCGTGTCGACCGGTACGAAAGTGTCCGTGACTAGTAGTGGGGGGTCGTGTTCATCGGCAGGGTCCTCGAAAGCGCTACTGGGAATGCCCAAAAATGGCTTGTAGGATGGAGGCATTTGTTGATGTGAGAACAAACATTCATTAACAATATAATTCCTTTTTTATATTATTTTAAATGTGATTTGAAATTAACGATGTAGATTTTGTTTGATAAAATCAAATCGAAATTAAATAACTTTTATAACGGTAAATATAATTAAATAACAGTTGAAAATCAGGGCCGGTTATTAAGGGGCCTGCGATCAGGGTCCAAACCAATATAGAGCCTGAAAATTTTTTAATTTTTTTTATATATATATATTAAAAAAAATCTGAATGTTTGTTTAATAAAGGGTCTGCTTAAAAGGGACTAGTCTAAACAAATATAAGGCCCAATTAACAAGCCCAAGTGACTAGTCGAATAGGGCCCAAATTTTTTATCTTGAACAGGGCCAAAAAAAAATTGTGTGATTTTCGGAGACGGCCCTGATCATCATCATTATCATAATCATACTCACTCAGTAAATACCACCAATAATATTCGATATTTGTTTGTTTTTAATATCTTTTATATGTTGTTATGTATTCTACAATTAATTGATATCTTTTTAACGGTTAAATGTTATAGAAAAACAATTAGCATGCAACTAGTCAGAATGAAAACGATTAGAAGAACAAAACAATACTATGAACAACCTGGAACCATATCAATTAACAACACATAAAAAGGAACTAGATAAACCAAATTTTGTAAATAAGATCCAAAAAAAATAATAATAATAATCACGTATAACATCTATTACCACTCCCGAACCCACAAGACCAAAAGCTAGAAACATCATATTAGAAGGATTATAACTATAAGCTAGATTTAATATTGTATTATATATAGATTAATATGTAACATTAATATTAGTATTATGGTTATAGTTAGATAATATAGATATGGGCGGTTATCAAAACCTGCCGTCATGTATATATACATATTTGTAACATTTCTGCAGATTCACCTATTCGAATACGAACATTCATATCATTAAATCCTTAATCTGATCTAATATAGTGGTATTAGAGCCACATCAATCCAGAATTCATTAGATTAAATCTCGAAATTCATCAGTATATTCAATCAAAATGACAACGACAAATGGAGGAATTCAAACTCAAATCCCTAAACTGTTGGGACAAAATTACTTCCACTGGCATATTCAAATGAAGGTGTTGTTGGAATCTCAAGATCTGTGGACAATTATAGAAGAAGGATATAGAGAACCCGCCGCCGGAGCATCGGAGAGTGATCGAAATAATCATAAAGAAATCGTTATGAAAGACAAGAAAGCACTGCACATCATGTTTCAAGCGGTCAGTGACACAATATTTGAACGAATTGCAACAAGCAGAACTTCAAAGGAGGCATGGGATATTCTGCATAAGGCTTACCGGGGAGAACACAGAGTCAAGACGGTAAAACTCCAAACTTTACGCTATGAATTCGATGCATTAAGAATGAAAGATAGCGAAACAATAGAAGAATATGTTAATAGAACGACAGTGATAGTCAATCAATTACGGTTAAATGAAGAAAACATCACTGAACAACGAATTATTGAGAAAATCCTTCGAAGTTTAACAAGAAAATATGAAGCGGTAGTCGTAGCAATAGAAGAATCTAAAGATCTGTCTGCATTATCTACTGAAGAATTGCTAGGAATATTACAGTCCCATGAATTGAGACTTAAACAATACGATGATACTCCAATGGAACAAGCATTCCAAATACAAAACACAAGTCAGGATCGGTCAAGATCCTTTAGATCAGACAATTACGGTAGAGGAAGAAGTAGGGGAAGGGGTAGAAATTATGGACAAATACGATGCTACAACTGTCAAAAGCTGGGACACACGACATGTTTTTTTCAGAAAAAGGATGATGATGATAAGAGTAATAGTGTTTTAATGCATGAAGAAGACAATGATGAAGGAAACGATGAAACGTTATTTATGATTTTCAATAAGGAAGAGATCACCAAAGAAGATTGCTGGTATTTAGACAGTGGATGTAGCAATCACATGACCGGAAATAAAACATTATTTACTACTCTAAACGAGTCAGAGAGAAGGGAAGTTAGAACCGGTGATAATAAGAGACTAGAAGTCCTAGGAAGTGGTGATGTAACAATCAAAGTGAGAGGTGTGGAGAAGAAGGTACCCAATGTCTTCTATGTAGAAGGGTTAAAACATAACCTTTTAAGTGTAGGACAACTCGTGCAAAAGGGTTATGAAGTAAACGTTCATAATCGCGCATGTGATATCAAAGATCCGACAGGGAAGTTCATAGGAACTGTTAAGATGACTGGCAATAAGATGTTTCCCTTGAACTTGAATTATGATGTTATTCCACGAGTATGCAATATGATGACTCAAGAACCGTCGGTGTTGTGGCACAAACGATATGGACACATTAATTTCGAAACACTCCATAATATGGGAACAAAGGAAGTAGTAACAGGATTTCCCAAGATAAGCTCCAAGTCTCCACAAAGTACCTGCGAAGGATGTTTATTCGGAAAACATGCCAGAAAATCCTTTCCGAAACAAACCACATGGCGTGCAAGCAAGCCTCTACAACTTGTGCATTCAGACATTTGTGGCCCCATGAGAACGATTTCTATTGGAGGTTGTAAATACTTTATAACCTTTATAGATGATTTCTCGAGAAAAACTTGGGTCTATTTTTTAAAATTAAAATCAGATGCCTTAGTCTACTTCAAGACATTCAAAAGTTTAGTAGAAAATCAAGGTGATAGTAAAATAAAAAGGATTACGTACTGATAGAGGAGGAGAGTATTGCAGCCATGATTTTCAAAATTTTCTCAAAGAAAATGGAATTCGTCATCAACGCACCACGAGTTATACCCCGCAACAAAATGGAGTTGTCGAATGGAAAAACAGAACACTGATGGAACTTAGCAGGAGTATGTTAAAGATGAAACAAATGTCTCAGATTTACTGGGCTGAAGCGGTGGCATGTGCCACGTATCTTTTGAATTGGGCTACAACCAAAGGAATACAACACATGACACCACAAGAAGCATGGAGCGGAAGGAAACCCGATGTATCACATCTAAGGATATTTGGAAGTGTGGCATATGCTCATGTACCCAAACAGCATCGAGGAAAATTAGATGACAAGACGGAGAAGACTATAATGATAGGCTATAGTGAGCATAGCAAGGCATATAAGCTTCATGATCCAATAACAAACAAGATCATTATTAGTCGAGATGTACACTTTGATGAAAGTCAAGACTGGGAAAGTTCTCAAAGAGATGGAAAAGATTCAAGTTTACATCTAAACTATCCAGATGATGACGAAACTGGTGGAAAGACAACTGAAACAAACAACATATCCGCTGCTGAAGAAAGTCAACAAACAGTTGACATTGATGCTGTGGATCTGAATGAGTTACATGATGAACAGACTAGTAATAATCGTGCTGCTGATCTGAGTGAACCATATGAAGAACAAGTTAGTGACAGTGGCCGAGAGGAGGAAGATTCGTCTTCATCTACATCAGAAAATGAGGTATTAAGGACGAGAGATATCTCAAGTATATACGAAGAAACACAGGAAGTTACAAAAGAACAAGTGGATGACTTATACAACGCTCAACTAGCAACATAGGATGCAACAAATTTCGTGTTATATGCGGATGCAGATCCAACATCATATGGATAAGCTCATAGAGAAAGTAAATGGAGGGAAGCTATGGATAGGGAAATGGAGTCAATACATCGAAATGAAACCTGGGAACTAGTAGAACCACCTAATAATCAAAAACCAATAGGTGTGAAATGGATTTTCAAGACAAAATATGACGAATACGGGAATGTGAGCAAATACCAAGCACGATTAGTGGCAAAGGGTTATAATAAAAAATATGGCATCGATTATATTGATGTTTTTGCACCAGTAATTCGTTTTGACACTGTCAGATTGATCTTGGCTTTAGCTGCTCGCAATAACTGGTACCTACATCAAATGGATGTGAAAACGGCGTTTTTGAATGGTAACCTGAATGAGCAAGTTTATACTGAGCAACCAGAAGGATACATTAAACCTGGAGAAGAACATAAAGTATGTCATCTAAAAAAGGCCCTGTTTGGACTAAAATAAGCTCCAAGAGCATGGTATAGTAGAATAGATGAATTTTTTTAGATCGAATGGATTTAGAAAGTGTGTTTATGAACACACCTTGTTCATAAAAACCACAAAAAGTTCGAAGATGATTGTGTGTCTTTACGTAGATGATCTTATCATAGCAAGTGATTCATTAGATATGATAAATCAATTGAAGACATCAATGAGACATGAATTTGAAATGACAGACTTAGGAACTCTACATTACTTCCTAGGTATGGAGGTTAAGTATGAAGATGGAAATATACTAGTATCTCAACAGAGATATGCAAAAGGATTACTCAAGAGGTTCAAGATGGAAAATTGTAACACAATTTCAACACCAATGGAATATGGTCAACGATTAACTAAAGATGATCCCGAAGAAGAAGTAAATCAGAACATGTACAGAAGTCTTGTGGGAAGCCCGATGTATCTTACAAATACTCGTCCTGATATTATGTTCGTTGTAAGTAAAGTCAGCCGTTTCATGGAAAGACCAAGAAGAAGTCACTGGGAAGCCGGAAAAAGGATTTTGAAATACATAAAAGGAACGATAAATCATGGCCTAATCTACTCCAAAGGAAGTAAAGGAAAATTAGTGGGTTACAGTGATAGTGATTATGCTGGAAATACAGACGATAGTAAAAGCACATCCGGGTATATTTTCAATCTGGGATCTGGAGCAGTTGCTTGGCAATCGAAGAAACAGAAGGTGGTTGCATTATCTTTAACTGAAGCAGAATATATATCGCTATCAATGGCCGGATGTCAAGCACTTTGGTTAAAGGGAATACTTAACGAACTTCACATAAATATGGACTGCCCACCAACTATCTATTGTGATAACAAGTCAACAATATGCCTGGCCAAGGATCCAGTTTATCATGGGAAAAGCAAACACATTAGGGTTAAATATCACTTCATTCGAGATCTAATAAAAAATGATGAAATT
>JARYGA010060764.1:96536-138825 GCA_030545235.1 Helianthus tuberosus
GAACTTTAAACGTGTAACGAATTGATTATGAGGGACTAAAGTTGACAAACGAAGAAAGTATATGTGTATAAGGATACAAAGTGTCAACATTTGATAATTTTGCCTTTCAATAACTCTACATGATGCTTATACCCTCAAATGAATGAATCATGAAGCGTGTGAAACCGTTTGTGGAAGAAAGTGAAAGTTTACAAGACGCGAGGGTTAAAAGTGTCAACATGTCTAAGTTATACCTCTGAGTGACCTTTTAGCGAACCCAGAGCCTTATAACGATTAATTATACTCCCAAGAATAAGTGGTAAAAATTTCACAAGGTTTCGATATCGTATGAGGAAGATACGTTAACTTTCGTAATTAAAGGGTTAAAAGCATCAACGAGGCAAAACTTGTGTTTTCGGTTACCGTTTAACGAAACCGGACCTACTGATGATTGGTTATATCTCATGGATCATAAAAATATAAATTTCATGGGTTAAAAGTGCTTAAAATGGAAGAAATTACACTTTAGAAGGTCTAGGGGGTGAAAGTGTCATTTATGAAACATGTTTGGCTGATTCCTTACCTGCTGGCGCTGCACCACCAAGGAGGCACTCCTCCGTCGCGCGACGCGACGGACTGCCAGCTCAGAAAATGTTGTTTGGACGTGGCAGCTTGCATGTTTGCTAAATTCCGCGAGTTTGCCACCCTGTAGCTGCTTGAAACACGTCCCTAGACACTTGTTTTCATCTCTGGAGTTCCCTTAACACCTGGATCAATCTCCATGATCTTCCTTGGCTATATATAGAACCCTTTGTTGCAACTTTGTGAACTCACATTTGCACATCTTGCTTGTTCTAACTCTCTGGAGCATTCTTGGCATTTGAGAAGCCTTTCCTCTGTTCCAATCTCGTGCTAAGGACCATTGTAAGTCATCTTAGCTTCTGTAATTCAGTTTTAATTAGTTTAATGGCCCAAAGTCAAACCGTCGTAATTAAGGTTTGACTTAGTGATTACTCACTAATGGTCCAGTCAATTCTCGAATTGAAAATACCTATGAGTTGGTAATTATGTGGGTAATAAACCCTTAAAAGGGCACCCTCTGATTCCCACTCTAACTAGGTCAATTGTCGGGTCAAAGTTAATTTTAAAAAGTCAACAGAAAGTAAATTTTCGTATAAACACTAAAGAAGCTATGAAACCTGTTTTATCACTTGTATAACTTGGTAATTAATGTAAGAACATGTCCAACCATGTTCAACCCGACAATTTTCAGTACCGAAAGTCGCATAAGTGGACTTTTGCTTTGACTTTCAGTTCTGACCCATTATAGCATATTTTAGAAATGCCTTAGAGCTTTATTAGGACCAGGTTACATGTTAGTATAACCCTCTGTGATTATACAACTTGGTTCATTAGTTATTCGATTCATGTGCAAGTTTTCGTTATATGCCTAAATGTTGACCATAATGCCCTTTTGACCTTAAAACGAGATTTTTGAAAATGTGATAGGACAAAAAACCTTTGTTACTGATTTATAAACTTGTCCTAAAAATTTGACATCAGTTGGAGGTCTAGATTAAGAGTTATGCTCAATATCGTAATTAAGAAGCTTTTTATTAATTAAACGGCGTAATTAGCATAAAGCATGTCTAAACCCAAATTTTGACACCAAAATTTTACCCACTGATGTAATATAATATTTTGGGATTTTTGAAGATTTTTAATTATTTTTAAGCTGAGCATAACATAGGGTTCTTGCTATAATTCGGTAAATGTCGATTATACCCTTTTCTTAAATAAAATGAGTTTTACATAATATTTTGATACCAAACTTTTTGCTACTGATTTTATGTAATAAATAAAATATTTTTAACTTTATAAACTGATCAAAAACTCAGATTTCCTATTTAAACCCGAAAATCGCTTAAAACCGACTTTTACGTGTTTTAAGCGCATAGTATGGGTTAAAACTATTTTTGGCATATAAGACTTAATACCTACTGATGTTTTAAGTAAATTTTCATAATTAAATAGTAAGCAAAAGTTTTGAACTCAGAATTCTAATTTTGACCTTTAAGGCTTATGTGAAATTACCAAAATGCCCCTACGGTGCATAGTTTAGTTATAAAAGGTAAATTTCACATATATACAATACCCTACTGTTATGACTTATAAAAATAAATATTTTTACTGATTATATCAGACCTGAAACTCAGATTAGTATTTAAACTCTTTTATAACCTTTAAAATAACCAAAATACCCCTACGTGGCATAATTTGAGTTTAAATCCATTTTGGGCATAATGGAAGGTATCTTACTGATATCACAACATATTTAAGGCATATTAACTTAGGAAACCTGTTCATGACTCATTTGGTTACCCGTTACGCATTATTCGTGTACGGTGCGGTTTGTGTAACTAGTTTGCATAAACTAGCCGAAGCGGGTCAAACCTTATCGTTTTTATCTCAAAATCCAGAATGTGTTTAGTTTACCCATATTATACAAGTATACAAACTTTTCGGGTCTAAATCACATTCTAATCCGGTCTTCGCTTAATCTTGCGTTTTGAACCGTAAACCTTTCCTTAAAACTAACCGGTCTAAGTCACAACTTAAATAAGACCCGTTAGGAATCTAATAGGTTAATAAAACCTTCGTTCCAGATTGAGAGCCCTAGTACAGGTACTTGTGCTTGCTGATTAGAATATACGGCTGAGTATAAATTGCATTTTAAGCTCAGGTAAATACTTTTAACTTATTTTCCCTTATACGGGCTTGGGATATGGTATTATAATAATACCGCTTGGTCGGGTATTGAATGTTTAATCGGATTGTGATTAAATTATTGAGGTAACCCGTTTTAATCTGTCTTGTTTGAAATAAAGGTCTTTAGGGGTTAATGACCATGTCCCGGATATCCTTGGCATCATTATAAAATAAAAATGGCCACGTCTTATGCACGAGGTGTAGGCATACACCTGACAGTTGCATAAGGGAAACGGTATCTCACTCTCTTGTGGGCCTATACTTGTGGTGTGTTTGTTAATCTTGACTCGGTTTCTAACATCGAGCCCTAAATGTATAACGAACATGTAAATATGTATGCAAGATTATTTTTATATAATTGTCCCAAGTTATAAAAAGATATTTGTGCCTTGTGCATTTAAATCAATTTTCATAAACATTTTCAAAAGAGTCAGTTAATTGTATTTACCAGTGTAAACTGACGTATTTTCCAAAAATATTAAGTGACAGGTACTGTACGTAATTGGCTGGGAGCTCAGGGCGTTAATAGGGAATCTTGCAAGTTCTAGATGCCTAAAGTCTGTTGAACAGTGTTTATCTTTCTGTTTTAAGATCCGCCTGTGGATCCTTTACATTCCGTTTGTAATACTTGATATTTTCATTCGGTTTGTAATGTATTTATCTTTTGCTTCCGCTGTGTATTAAATTGTGTTGTTTGACTATGACGATATCAACTACGTCACGATACTCCCCACCGGTAATACGTGGAAATATCGGGGTGTGACAGGATTGGAAGACGCCAGTGGCGTTAAGAGTACGGAGATTATCCGGACAGCCACTCAGGCGCAGGGTGACTTTGATCGAATCAAACCATTGGAATATGGCCGTAGGCCCATCTTCGCCGTTAATTCTTTCGGGCCGCAGGCTTTGAACTGCTTGAAGCTAAAAGTAGACTTTGGCAAATCAGTCCTGGACTCTTCAGAAGACTTGCTACCATTTTCATTCAGCTCACTAACGATCTGCGGAATGACTTTCGCAATTTGCTTAGCGACCAAAGAAGTGATACGCTTATCTTCATGATTGCGGTGAGCAGATCGGGAATGAAATGATCCAAATGACGACATTGTCTGCAACATACATCGCCATAGGAATCAAACACTATATAATCGAATCTCGCTTCACACACACCAAATACTACTAAAGCTCAGGAACACAATCACGTAACACATCGACACATAATCACAAAAGCACATAAGGCACAGAAGCACATAATGCACAGAAGCACGTAAGCTACGAAAACACACTATATTTTGCACGTATTCACCTACACTGGTCACACATAATCACTTATCATTCAAGGTCCGCGAGTTCGAGAATAGCGATTACGATTAGCGAGTACACATCGAGTAGCATAGCATAAGCGAGTAACGTAACATGCGATTATCCACAAGTAGCAGCGATTTGTTAACATTTTGATATAGATGTGGAGTGCGAGTCGTGTGTGTCGATCAAAGCGAAGAGCGAATAAATCACTAGAAATCAAAACACATAAACGGATTAAACCACATAAGACACATAAAATTCACATAAAAGCGACAAATATCAGAGTCAGCAGCTGCGGGCTCATAATCGAAACACATAAAAATCGAGAATAGATTGTCTGCGGCTGATAGACGTCGACTATCCAAAGTGATTCAACTATTCACAAGGACTTTTAGTGCACACTTTGGCCTTCTGGACTGTGCTCTTGCCTCAATCTGGGCGACCGGCACGCATCCTTCTAGTTACAATGTGACTTCAAGTCGTTGGAGTCCGTCGAGACTTTGGTGAGAGTTTTGTAAAAACCAAAATGGAGCACGGAAGAAGTCGTCAAGGTTCGGGTTTCACCCCTGACTTAACAATTTGTTCCTGTTTTGATAAAATAGAGAGGAAAATTTGCATCGAAGTGCAGATTTCACTCCTGATCCAACGCAAATTCTCTTGTTTTATAATAAAATGCGGGTCGAACAAGCGATCCGGTCGAGAGTTTGCGGTTTTCACACCTAATCTCGACCTAATTACTTGTTCAGTTAAGATAGTGCTATGATAGTGTTCAGTGAGTGCAAGCGAGAATAGCGAGTAAGCTCGTACAATACCCCTACGGGGTATGCACAAGTCGGTCTGTTGGTACTTATACTATAGACTAGGTCGTTTCTAAGACATCGACCAGGACTAGGTCGAGTCTTGCCTAATTCCTATAGTTAAGGCTGTGATACCAATCTGTCACACCCCAATCGATGACAGAAACATCGGGGCGCGACACTGAGCGAAACAGATTGTCAAGAGAAATTCCATAACAACTAAATTACCGGATAGTTAATATTATGTCCCGTACCATAACCTATCAAGCAATCAATTATTACAGACTTAGATATTCTCAAAACAAAACATCGTTCCGACAACTCAGATTTAAATAAATAAACTTTCTTTGTTTCTAGACTCTCCTACTCGATTCCATGAAAGCAAGCAACATCCTAGCATCTCAAACACCTGTCACATACGTTAAAATAAAGGTCAATACACATAGTGTAAAGGTGAGCATACAAGTTTAATAGTATAATAGAGTTCGAAATCGTTTACGCATAACCAGCATGTAACATGTAACAAAGTGAAGGCTAGTAGGTTATCGACAGAGAAATATGCACAGACGTGACTGCGAGTTGTAGAATGCACAACACATATCCCCACTGGGACACGTGAAGTAAAGCCCTTAACAACCCCTGTCCACGACAGGTGCTGAGTCCAAACTATAGTACTATCGTTGCTAAGGTGTCAGGCAACAATCACTGTGTTAACATAACATACAAGCATTCATCGAATAACACGTAACATGCAATAGCGGTCAGCGTATAAATAGTGTTTGCGTTGTGTGTCGATTGTGATTTAAATAAGTAACGTATGTAACACCCAAAAGTGCGTAAAGCAAAAAGGGATCGTGTATACTCACTGATCGTGCTTAACAACACTCTCTTGGATTGAAGGGAGCGCTGAGAGATTAGCCTGAACAGTTAACGATAGCATAAGCGAAGAATGGCGTGTAAAACGGTGCAAAAGAACCAAGGGTCGAACGGTAATCCGATCGGATGGTCATTCGATCGGATGTCGATCCGTTCGGATGGTCATCCGATCGGATGGCCATTCGGTCGGATTGACATTTTGTTTGGTAAGGATGTGTTTGTGTATGATGGCTTTGAAGTTTTCGTTGTAGCATTTTGAAAACAGAGAAGTATCTCTACCTTTCAGGTCGTTCGATCGAACGGCAGTTCTATCGGATACCGATCCGTTCGGTGAGGTATTTCTCAGAGAACAAGTTCACAGCAGGATTGTCACTTGATCGGATGGTCTACCGATCGGATGGCAATCCGTTAGAAACTGACTATACATTGAACACGTTGAAAAATTGTTAAGTGTTGAACCTCAAGTGCAATCCGATCGGATTGCAGTTCGATCGGATGGCAATCCGATTAGACGGCAATCCGTCCCAACGAATCTGATCGTCTTGAACTTGATTATTTTGAAAGTTTGCAGTTTGTTCGAGACTGTTTGACAATGTACTAAACAACAGAAACTCCACCAAGACCCAAGTCACCCGATCGAACAGGAATCACCCAAACTCGATCAGTTAACTGTTTCGTGACGGTTGGTTCATGTTTAATCTGAAATTGGTTGTCTCTTTGATATAAACCAGATCTTGAACCAACACTTCACTAAGAATGAGTAGAAGATCAGAACAAGCTCCGATTCTATTGATTTTGAGTGCATTGAGTGTAAAAGAGTTGAAAGAAAGTTGAAAAAGTTTCTTTCAATCCTCTTAACCTTGGAAATGTTTAGATCTATGCAAAATCGTTGTTTATTCATGTGGAAATCCTTCAGATCTAAGTTGTTCTTGGTGGAATGAAGCCAAATCTTGAAGTTTATAAGAACTCCATGATGACATCATCCTAGAACACCTCAAATCCGCTGATTTCATGGTTAAAAGTTAAGATTCAAAGGTGAAAAAAATGGAGGAGTGCGTGTAGATCATAGAAGTACAAGATTTGAGTTGGAAACTTACAAGAATCGCGAGAAATCGAGAGAAAAGAGGCCTTGAGCGAGCTGGTCGAGTGAGAGAGCTGTTACATCACAAATGATGTGGCAGGAGGGTATTTATATGTTGCCAAAAAGGGAAAGGAGGGTAAGTGTCGGATAGGATGCACCTCGATCGGATAGCACCTCGATCGGATGGCAATCCGATCGGATGGCAATCTGATCGGATGGCCATTCGATCTATTGGCCATTCGATCGAGTGGCTCCGATGAGTTGTGTTTTGGCGTTTCGTTTCGCGTGTTGAGCGTTGCGATGCGTTTAAGCGAGTATGCGATGCGATAGTGTTAGACAATAACTACGATTTCCTCAATCAAAACCCGCTATATCTAACATACAATCATCCTAAGTAAATTGCGTTTAGTGTTTGCGATTAGACTGCGATTGCGATAGAGTTGCAATTGCGTTTCGATTAATCACCACAAAACATAAAGTAAACATGCACAAGTAACACATAAATAGCACACACACGTAAAACAATATCCAGAACGCATAATTCGAATTGCGAATGCAATTGTGATGCGATAAAAACCTGCGATAAACATCGATTATACCTCGATTATTCACAGTTACTCCACATAATACAACTAAAGTAAATAAAAATAAAAGACTCGATTGCAGTCAAAGAGTCAAATCAGTAATTGAGCAAGGAGTGACAGATCGCAATTAGCAATCTTTTCTTCCTTTGACTTCAATCTTGACTTTGACTTTCAAAACACGGGGTGTTACAATATACACCTCCAAGAATATTGGATTGCAAATCTCATGTCCACCTCCTTATTGCATTAATTTCCTTTTCATCTACATGCATACACGTAACATGTAGCATTAATTGTTAGTTTAATTTATTTATTATTTTACTATTTATATATTATAATTAGTTTAGTTACTTCACTTATTTTACGCTTATAACTTCTAAAATATGATGTTTTACAAAACAATGAATATGTCATTAGAACGAGAATATTCTTGTCTACATTTTGATCCAAGTTTCATTAAAAACGGAGTAAGTTCAATTATAATGTATTTTTATAATTTAGTTATTAAACGATTCCTATGTTCGTTTAAATATTTCATATTTCTAACAGTCAACTTACCCGTAATCTACCAGTTTAATAATATAAGTTTTTATATACTTTATTTTAATATAAAAAATAGAAATGTTACATCCTCCACACCTTATTTTAAATCTCGTCCTCGAGATTTGGGCTACGATGTCTCCTTTAGAGTTATGTTATGTCTTAGTTAATAAGAACAATATTAAGGTAAATGACACGGAATCAAGACATGTTCAAATTTTGTGGATACGAGTTTTACAATAAATAGGGCTCAATGGTTCAACTGAATTAGTTCTAGAAATCGATGTCAAACGAACGAGGTGAAATGATATAATTTCCAAGGTGACTAAGTTTACATGGGTCAAACCAAAAGAGAGATTTATGATCAATAGATGTCTAAATCGAATGTTTACAAGTTGTGAATGACTTTTAGAATCAATAGAATTCATTGTCAAAGGAAAACTTACTTTGATTGTCAACTAAGGGCATGCTTGGCTAAGCTTTTTGAAACAACTTTTTGACTTATTGGCTTTTTGAAAAGTTATAAGCTCTAAAAAGTCTGTTTGGCAATGAGGTGTATGTGAGGGGAAAAATGACTTTTCCAAAAAGTCACTACATCCTGACTTTTTCAAAAAGTCATAAGCCCCTTTAAAAAGCTAAGCCAAACATGCCCTAAGGAAGACTTAGAATCAACAAGCTCAAATGAAATAGAAGCATGAAAAATGATTTGTCAACTATCAAACCATGACATGAGAAAAATCAATGCGTTGACATTATTGAATTACAAGGATACACCAAAAATACAATAGAGTTTAGTGTATCATTGTCTTAATACATAATTGCATCAAGACTGCTTTTAATGATGAGTCAAACGAAAGACATATGTGGTTTTGCATGATTTGTATGCTTATGATTAGCCCAAACTACAAGTTTATACCTGACGCCGCAAGGTGTCGTAATGATTGAAATAGTTCAATAATTACGGTGACGGAACAAATTCACCGTGTTTGTAATCAACTAAAAGTTTTAATGAAGTAAATTTGGATATTTCTTTCAAATAAATATTATAAGATTTTCAATTGATGATGAAATACCAAATGAATATCATAGAATTTTCGATCAATGATGAAAGAATCTTTAGAGGTACACCGTAATACAATACGAATTTGCGTACTCTTATCTTAACACATAATTGTTTTAAGACTATTTAAGATAATGAATCAACAGAAATTAAATAAATAAATCCGTATATCAGGTGTGCAAATGAGATTAGCTCAAGCTTCAAGTTAAAGAAAATGCCCCCACAAGGTGTCGTAACCAAAAACATGATTCAATGAAAGTGAAGACCAAACAAGTCTATTATGGTTCTGAATAGATGAAGTACTTGACAGGATGCATTTACTTATAAACTTTGATTTATACTAGGGTCGAATAATAACTTAACTTAGATATTACATATCAACGATTATGTCTGGAATCATTTCTGTTTCTTGCGTAGTAAGTACGAATGCTCGCGCGTTCCTCTTAGCTTCGTCTGTTGTTTTTGCCTTGTTGTCAGGTGCTTTAGTCAGTTTCGGGCAATATAGTTTGATGTGTCCTGTTTCTCCGCAATTGTAACATATATTAGTTTTCCTTCTACATTTTTCCTCTATAGGCCCGGTCGTCTTGCAGAAGTTACAGTAGGGTGTTCTCCTAAAATGACATCCACCTGAATGCTTTTTATTACAGTTTCTACAGGTGGGTTGCTCGAATGACGGTTCGGCTCCTTTCTTTTTGAATTCTTGGGAAATTTTATGGGCCAACGTTTTCTTCTTTTGTGCGGATTAGTCCATCTGTCAGGATGTTAGCTAGTTCAACTGTTTCTTCAATAGTCTGTGGTCTAGCGGCCTTGTCCACATTTTGATCCAAGTTTCATTAAAAACGGAGTAAGTTCAATTACAATGTATTTTTATAATTTAATTATTAAACGATTCCTATGTTCGTTTAAATATTTTATATTTCTAACAGTCAACTTACCCATAATCTACCAGTTTAATAATATAAGTTTTTATATACTTTATTTTAATTTTAAAAAAATGGAAATGTTACATGTATAGTGAAGAGATCATGTTTTGGTACAACATATATTCTATACCCTTAAGGTACCAAAGATATGATTTATATTTTGCTAACCATTGAAACAAGTTTGGTTAGTTTTGTAAATGCAGAGAATGTAACAAAACAAAGTTATGGATCTTATGATATTTATTTACAAGAAGAAGCACTGGAAGGCTCATATGAAGATCATACAACGTTGCTGACATAAAATATTGCACACTAAGGGATCAAACGACAAATCATTGGATACAAAAGCTTTGAGTAACTTTCAAAGAATATGGACACACGTCATTTAAATGATACATATTAAAATGAGGGGGAACTTTATTCAAGTTGCACTATTTTCACTTGACTAAGTTTTATCCCATTGAGTTTTCTTAGTAAGGTTTTTAATGAGGCAACATACCTGATCCAGAAGTATCAGGGGGAAATAATACGCATTACACGCTACACTCTTTTTCTCTTAGCTATGGTTTTGTCCCACCGGGTTTTCCTAGCAAGGTTTTTAACGAGGCAACATCAAATGTATTATGTTGATAACCAAGGGGGAGTGTTATAAATATATATTATTGTGGTTATCAATTCTTAATATAATTTAGGCTTCTTCTCCAAGTTTTCGTATCCTATATATACTTCCATTGTACCACTTGTATGACATAACGCTCCGCTTACGGTATGCGCATAATGTATATATGTGTGGGCCCTCGGGGGGCAAAAGTGAAACTGCACTAATTTTAACGTTATTTTACTAATTTCGTGAAAATAACGTTAAAAAGTAAGGGACGGTTAATCATGTATCATGTGGTGGCGTTGATAGCCGAAAGACAAGGGTGTACATGCACTAATCGGCTTTTGTACCAATTGTTGAGTGTTATGTGCCTTATGTTCAAGACTTGATACAAAATTACTATCGAACCGGGGGTCTCACTGGAAGCAGCCTCTCTATTCCTATGGGATAGAGGTAAGGTTGTCTACATCTTACCCTGCTCAGACCCTACCTTAGCTTTGCTATTAGTGAAATTTACTGAGTATGATGATGATGATGATTTCTCCCTATAATTTTTCTCATATTCATGTGTTTATATGCTAGTTTTACAACAAAGTTGAGTTAATTAAAACCATTTACCTTTTTAGTTAAATCAAAACACATATTCTTACTTACTTTTAGTATTATTATATAATAACAAAAGCATAATAAAGCAACCTTAAACTATACATTAAAACATACCCGTGCAATGGAGTTCCAGCCATGAGTTCAACCATCGAGGCATGATTACGAGAATTGTGTCTTTTAGTAATTACTCAATTAGCATGATCTGGAATTTCGTTTCTTATTGTTTCGTCAAAAATAAAATAAAATATTAAAATCATATTGCCAATGATAAGGCAAATATAGTTTATAAACAACGTCTCAAGCTGGTTAATCATGTATAGTCTTTAATTTTTTTTAACGACAAATTTGGATCAGTGACGGGCCACTGTTTATACACCAATTAAAACGTCGACGCCCTACGTGTTTTCATTTTTTTGAAATCTATCCAAAACATCATCTAAAGCTAATTTCTTAAGCAATTCTTTCTCTATATAACATAAGTTCATCGCTCCATAACATAATGTTTCAATTTTAATTTTCAACTATTCAAACCCTAGAAATCATAACGTAAGTTGTAATCACCCTAAAAATATATAAACAACATAATCACCCTAAAAATCATCTAAACAACCATAAACATCGTCAAACCACACAAAATTTCAAACCTATTTAACAACTTTATTAACTTTTTTCTCCTATAATATCAACCAAAATCATCAAAATAACAAAGAAACTTACCCGTGTTCGGATTCCGGTTAGATTTGGTGTCAAACGACGGTGGTATGGTGGCTGATTACGGTGGTCGCCGGCTGCTGGATTGTTGTCGTTGGGTGATGTTGTTCGTTGGCAGTGCAGGGACGCAAGAGAGAGAGAGAGAGAGCGGGAGAGAATTTCTAAAGGTTTTGGACTTTAATTATTTTATTATAGTTTGAAATATTGTTGGGTTTGGTTAATGAGCTAAGACTTAGTGGGCTAGCTAGTTAAGAATTATAACTTATAAGTGGTTAAAGGTATGTGTATTTGGGGGTTTAGTTAGTTAGGTATTAAAAGTAATATAATTTAGGTAGTAATTTTTTTTAAATAAGAGTTTACTAAAAAAATTTAAAATATAAATTGATAACACTTTTTACCTAAGGGGTGCGGACGAAAAATTTCAAGGGTGCGGTCGAAAAATTCCAAGGGGTGCGGACGGGATTTTCGATTTTTTTCCCGGGGGACAGCGGCGGAACTAGCCCAAAAATTTAGGGGTATCCCATTTTTATTTTTTTTAGACCAGGGGTATCCTTTTGTATAACGGAGACGAAGTTGAGGGGTATTTTTACACTACAGAAACGGAGTTAAAGGGTATTTTTACACTACGGAGACGGGGTTGAGGGGTAGCCCGTGCTACCCCTACTAACATTCTAAGTCCACCCCTGCCCGGGGGTGCGCCCGCCCACCTTGGACCGGGCTTGGGTCCGCCCCTGAAAACAAACAGTCTGAACCATTAAGTACTAAACCAGTAAGATGTCTGAACCATTCATAGCCCCATTAAAAGGTAAACAAACACCCATAAGTCAATGTCACCATATTTGTATCCAAAAATTTAATGTTACGTGTTCTAGTAAGCAATCAGAATACCAAAGCCGTATATAAGACAACAAGGAACACAATAATGGCAAGATAACATAGAAATATTTACACTAACTTTGATGTATGTCACTGTAATTAAATTTAAATATTCTTGTACGCTATTAACAGTACTTAAAACGCCTATGTGTGAATCGTTGTTGAACATTACTTAAGGGACGCATATCACCTTTCCAAATAATCCACATAACATACGTCACATGAATTTTTGGTTTTTACATGCAATGGGTTCGCGCTTATTCTGTTTTTTTAGACAGTCATAAACGTATGGATAAACTATGCATAAGACAAATTTGTATATCATGATTCTTGATCTATAGTCTATAGCAGTGGCGGAACTAGAAGAAAAGTTTAGGGGTATCCCAATTTTTTTACCGTACATTCATACAATAATAAAAAAACATGATAATAAATAAAGTTTAAAAAATACCCAGGGCCGTCTTTGAGAATTCGGATTTCCTAGAGGGCCCAGTGCAAGTAGAAAACATAGGCCCCTAAATACATACATATTTATAAAAAAACTAGTAATAAGACGATTTTGTGAGCCTTGAATATGAAAAAAACTAAATAATATATATTTATACTACTTTTTTGTTGCGGTTTTAAATTTAAATTAGTGGTGTATTGCTCACAGCATGTATCGTGATAAAGAGACTACCTTTAAAAAAATTAGATAAAATTTTGGCCATTTAAGATAACCAAAGACCACCTTTAAGACAACAACAACAACAACCATACCCAGTAAATCCCACAAATAGCAAAGCTAGTTATAGGGTCTGGGGAGGGTGGGATGTAGACAGACCTTGCCTCTATCCATAGGGATAGAGATGCTGCTTCCAGAGAGACCCTCGACTCGAAAAATGAATAGCAAACAAACACACCAAGTCAAAGAGTATAGAAAGAATATAGAAATAAGAAGTCGCCCATACCAAGAAAGTGAACAGAGTGGCACAATATATTGTAAATCATGTAAAATAGCCTACCACATCATTTATGCATAAACACAAGAAAGTAATCACCGGAAAAGTCACTTAAAGAATAAGAAAAACCTACGTCCCTGAAATACACCTAAGAGCTTACTGCCATGTCCTCTAGGGTTCCTTAACCCTAATCCTACGCCTCCACGAAGTCCTATCTTGGACCATGTCCTCAGAAAGATGCAACTCTAGTAAATCATGCCTGATCTGCTCATCCCATGTCAGTTTGGGTCTGCCTCTTCCTCTCCTCCCCTCCACAGTAAGAGTTTCCACTACTCTAACTGGTGCCGTCGTTTCCCTCCGCTTCACATGCCCAAACCATCTCAATCTCCCCTCCTTAATCTTCTCCGATATACAAGTTACTCCTAATCTTTCCTTAAAAACCACATTTCTAATCCGATCTAACCTCGTGTGTCCACACATCCACCTCAGCATCCTCATCTCTGCTACCTCCATCCTGCGCGCTTGTGTCTTCTTGATAGCCCAACAGTCTGTTCCATAAAGCATAGCTGGCCTAACTGCTACCCTGTAAAATTTCCCTTTTAGTTTAGTTGGGAACCTCCTATCGCATAATACCCCACTGGCTGCCCTCCATCTACACCAGCCAGCCTGTATGCGATGGGTTACATCACTATCTATGTCACCATCTCTTTGTACAAACGACCCCAGATACTTAAATCTAGTTACCTGCGGGACCAATTGGTCCTCAATGGTAATTTGGGTGTCATCGTCAACGGCTACACCGCTGAAATCACAGTGTAGATACTCAGTCTTAGATCGACTAATCCTTAGGCCCTTGCCCTCTAAAGCTACTCGCCACTCCTCTACCCTCTCGTTCAGGCACCGTTTAGTCTCTGCAATCAACACAATATCGTCTGCAAAAAGCATGCACCACGGAACTGTCTCCTGAATCAGCTTGGACAACTCATCCAAGACAACCGCAAAAAGAAAAGGGCTCAACGCTGACCCCTGGTGGAGTCCTACCTCCACAGGAAAGAAGTTTGTATCTCCTACAGGCGCGCGGACACTAGTTGTCGTTCTATCATACGTATCCTTAATTACGTCTATATACTTCCCCGGTATCCCTCGATCCTTCAAACTATCCCAAATCAGTTGGCGTGGGACAGTGTCATATGCCTTTTCCAGGTCGATAAACACCATATGTAAAACTTGCTTCTTCGCTCTATACTTTTCCATCAGCCTCCTTAGAATATGTATCGCCTCTGTAGTTGACCTCCCTTTCATGAATCCAAATTGGTTTTCTGAAACCTGAGTTTCTCTTCTAATTCTAGTTTCGATTACCCTCTCCCAGAGCTTCATAGTGTGACTTAGCAGTTTGATTCCTCTATAGTTTCCACAACATTGAGCGTCTCCTTTATTCTTGTATAAAGGCACCACGACGCTACTCCTCCACTGATCTGGCATTTTTCCAGTCTTGAAAATACAATTGAACAAAAGTGTTAACCATCGGACTCCTTCTTCCCCCAAACACTTCCACACCTCAATCGGTATGTTATCCAAACCCACTGCCTTGCCTCTTCCCATCTTCCTAAGTGCCATCCTCACCTCGTCATGAGTGATCCTCCTGCAGTAACAATTGTTCTGTTGTCGCCTTTGAATCCTGGGATTGCTGCTATCATGTTGGTATGCCCTACCGTGGTTGAAAAGATTATGGAAGTAGGTTTGCCATCTCAACTTAATGTCTTGTGCCTTGACTAAAACACGCCCATCGTCTCCTTTGATAAACTTTACAACTCCTAAATCTTGTCTCCTTCGCTCCCTAGCTTTGGAAATCTTGAACATATCATGCTCCCCCTCTTTCATTTCCAGACGCTCATACATTTGTTTATAAGCTGTGTTTTTTGCCTCGGTCACCGCCTTTTTCGCTTCACTTTTAGCCTTCCTGTATATCTCCCTTACCCTCAGCCGCTCCTCCTCCTCTGTGCACCTCAAAAGGTCTCTAAAACTCTGTTGCTTATTCTTTATTTTGGTGTGCACGTCTTCATTCCACCACCAGGACTCCTTATGCCCACTAGTCTTTCCTGTTGAGACCCCTAGCGTCTCATTCGCCACTGTAGTGATCGTAGTCGCCATAGCCTCCCACATCCGGTTTGCGTCGTCGCCTAGTTGCATCGATGTCACCGAGTTAACTTTATCTCTAAACATCATAATTTTTTCTCCCTTCAAGTTTCCCCAACGGATCCTAGGTCGGGTTTTCCTCTCCCCCTCAGTAAGCCTTACTTTTAGGGCTATATCTGCTACTAGCAAATGGTGTTGAGCCGCTGCAGTCTCCCTAGGTATAACCTTACAGTCCATCCACATCCGTCGATCTTCTTGTCTCATCAAAAGATAGTCGATTTGCGTGTTACGTCCTCCGCTACTAAAAGTGATCAAATGAGATTCTCTCTTCCTAAAGAACGAGTTTATAATACCTAGGCTGTTGGCTGCCGCAAAGTCTAGAAGGTCTTTACCAGGGTCATTCCTATCTCCAAAACCAAAACCCCCATGTACCAACTCAAAACCATCACGATCCTTACCAATATGCCCATTAAAATCTCCTCCGATGAAAATTTTTTCCTCCCTAGGTATGGCCCTTACTACTCCATCTAGACAATCCCAGAACTCTCTTTTCTCATGGTCTCCTAGTCCCACTTGCGGTGCATATGCGCAAACCACTGTCACTACTTGCTCACCTAATACTAACCTTAACACCATAATTCTATCGTTGTGTCGTATCACCTCAATTACATTCTTATGCAATTCTATAGACACCAAAAATCCTACTCCGTTCTTGGCCCCATCCGACCCGGAATACAACAACTTGTACCCATTGCGCTCTTCTGCTCTCTGTCCTTTCCACCTAGTCTCCTGAAGGCATGCTATCTGCACCCTACGCCTTTTAAGTGCGTCTATCACTTCCAGCAATTTACTACTAAGAGTTCCTACGTTCCAAGATGCCACACGTAAACTACAGCCTCTAACTTTACCCTTACCTGCACCTCTCGTCCTTGGACATGATCTCAAGTAAAAGTCATGGTTTCTATTGTCTATGCTTACACCTAACAACTAACAACAAGTAACAAACAACGAACAACAAGTAACAAACAACGGGCAACACAAAGGGCGAAACTACCAACTTTTTTTTTTTTTTTTTTTACATGAACCCTAAAGTTACGAAAAACAGCACACGCAGCGAAATTCAACAAAATATCACAGAGCTTCCTGTATATACACAAAATTTAGCCTAAAACTGAACTGCTAATGAATAACAACAATAAAATATTCAACTTACTTCCTAAATTCACAACGGTTCAAATCAATCAGAAGTCAATTTAGCAACTAAGAAGTGGAAACATACACAAACAGAAGTCACTTTAACAACTAAAAAGTGGAAGCATACACAAACGTACAATTAATTAGGATCTAATCAAGGAACAAGAGTTGTGGATCTGAAACGAAGACCAAAACCGACAACAAACCTTAATACTGACCTTCGTTTGAGAGAATCAAAACCGACAACAAACCTTAATACTGACCTTCGTTTGTGGATCTGAATCGAAGACCAAAACCGACAACAAAAAGTCGCTGGAGGGTTGTACCTGATCGGGGATTAACCTGCTCAGAGGCTTATACCTGGTCGCCGGAGGTATACTCGGAGGGTTGTACCTGGTCGCCGGTGGTGGTTGAAAGCGAGATACGGAGTAGGCGAGGTGGTGGAGAGGAGAGAGAGAGAGATAGGGGGAGAAGATATACTTACACTTTGCCGGTGAGCGGTGGAAGGCCGGCCGGTGGCTGTAGGACCGGTGAAGAATACTACCGTTGGAGGTTTCGTGTACGGAGAGAAAAGCAAGATATAACCTATTAATCAAACACCCAAAGACCACCTTTAAGAAAACTAGATAAAATTTTGACCATTTTTAGATAACCAAATAGGTGGTTAAAAAAACCACCTTTAAAAAATAGATAAATCACCCACTAAAGCTATATTTTGACTATTTTATATATTTAATAATTAATAATATGGAAAATAGAAAAACCTAACTTTTTATATAATTTTAAAATAAACTAATAAAATTACATTCTCTTACATACTAAGATAAAAAAAGTAATAACAATCAAACTTTATATTATATATTTACTAATATGATTAAATATAATAACTATTTATATTACTTAAAATAAACTAATATCGAACACCAAAATGAAAAATAGATACAGTAATAACAATCAATTTATATATTCTATATGTAATAATATGATAAAATATAAGAACATAACTTTTTTATTCAATTACTTAAAATAAACTATTAAATAGTCGACTGAGCTAAAAACCAAATATAAATATAACCTAAAACAAGAAATAAATTAATAAAATATCAATTGCTCTCTATTATTAACCTTTGTGAACCGTACAAACAACAAACATAAAAAAAA
Organism: Helianthus tuberosus; assembly: GCA_030545235.1. NCBI lineage: Eukaryota > Viridiplantae > Streptophyta > Magnoliopsida > Asterales > Asteraceae > Helianthus > Helianthus tuberosus. The sequence continues at coordinate 114,674 of JARYGA010060764.1, forward strand.
AGTATTACTTTAATATAAATTTAATACTTACAGTGGGACTTGTGCCGTGTGCTTCCTTGGGCTCAACACTATCATTATTTAAATATTTTTTCAAATCATCTTCTTCATTTTTGAAACTCATTACTAATAACCAGACAACTGAAACAAAGATAGCCGTTTACCTGAGAATTCTACTATCGGTTCTTGACATCTTTCATCCCCACAAGCATTTAGGGGTATCCTAATATATGCCGAGGGGTATCCCATACATAAAACGCAGAAAAAAAGAAAGAACATTGTACTTCGCCATGAAAGTTGAGGGGTATCCCGGGCTACCCATTGACAAAGCGTAGATCCGCCCCTGGTCTATAGAGCATAAAAAATGGGTTTTTTAGAATGCATAAGTATATAAAGTCAAAACAATATGTTTTATTAGGTTTTATGTGATGTTATCTTACGTAAAAAAGGATGTGTTTAACAGTTAAACACTTACACAGGTAAACAAATCATGTATTAATATAAATAAAAAATAATTATCATAATATATGATACACTTTTTATTATGTTATATATAAACACACCACTAACCTCGAACAATAAATAAAATATGGGTTAAACTAATACTAGTAAAACTCAAACTCTTAGCTTCATTATAATACACACACACACACATTTTCCACTAAAATCGAATCTTACATTCTATAAAGACTAAAATGATTACTTAGAAAGATTTATAACACAAGGCCGGTCTTGTAATTTCTTTTAGATTATCATCATTGCTAGTTTTCATATTATATTATACTTAAAAGCATAATAAAGTATCATTAAAGTATTAAATCCTGCTGTTGAAATGGGACTCCACCCATGAGTTTAACCATGGAGTCATGATTAGGGAGAAACGTGACACTGACTTATAATTTGTCAAGAACTCAAGATAAAGGTTATATTGCCCGTGATAAGGCAAATTAAATAAAGAATAATGTATTTTTATACTTTACAATCAAATGCCTTAAATTGATTAATAATGTATTTAGTTTGTTTGTATTAATATACTTGATTAATTACATGTTCTAAAATAATTTTTCTAGTTTTCATACTTGTTTGTATCATTATCTTGTTTAAATAACCACCAATTGTAATAAAGATTATTCATAAGGATTTTTAAGACTGACTTTTCTGTTACAAATAGTGTTTACTTTATTTATGAGTGCCAAATAAAAGAATACATAAAAAATAATCATCTGATAACGATTTATGATTGAAAAAAAGTATACCAAACATTAACTTACAATTTGTTTATCTAAGCTAGTTGTTTTACATCAAACATCACCTAACAAGTATGTGTGCTCGTGAATCAATTAAATTGGTTGGTTCCATGTGCTTGACAACAAAACTAAAATTATGAAAAGATTCCAACTACTAAAGCATAAATTTTAAAATAAAAATAGTCTATACTTGATTTATGAGAGCCAAATAAAAGTATACATTGATAATTATTTATAATCCACTATCAATTAGTTATTACTTTTACTCAAAGACATTGTAATACAAGATTCAACCCATCTTCTTTATAGTTTTGTTGCTGTAAAGGACGAGATGCAAGTCGCCTGCGCATCATGTTGTATAAATCATAAACACGATGTTTTGATAAAACTAGTGATTTTCATTTGAAATGAAAATATTATCTAAAACGGTCTTCAAACCTTTTATAGATGTGTCTATAAGTGATTGAAAATAAATGATTAAAATAATTAAGTTGAAGACTTAAAAATGATATTGTTGAAGTTGGTCATTATTTCACATTTCTCCTATATTCTTACTTATCACAATAAAAAACTATCATTTCTTGTAAGTTGTAGATTAAGTTAACAACCTAAGATGCTTTGTATAGCGACATGGTACTACAATAAGATTTGCAACAATCCCCGTGATGAATCAAAACTGAAACAATTTTTTTTTTTCTAGTTTAATGATTTAGGTATAATTTTCAGTTTTTCATTACTATTTTCTAGTTTAATGATTTAGGTATAATTTTCAAAAACTGAAACAATTTTTGATTTTTTTTCCACCTCTTGTCAAACACATATTTTAATTCTAGAATCTAAAAAAAATAAAAACAAAATTCCGTGTATTTACACTAGTAAAGTAGTTATGCAATCACTTTAGTGTAACTTTTTATATTTTTCAATTAAACAACATGCTTAAGTAGATGAAAAAAAAAATTAGAAAAAAATCTTTCTTCACTTCTCATGTTTAGTATGTAAAAAACATTTGTATTTGATCTTTACCCTGTATTACAAAAATCTTATAAAACAAACTAACTATTTTGAATTTTTTTATAGCAATCTATTCAAACCGTCAAACCAAACCAAACCAAACCACCGTTTTCTGAAACAATACTAATTAACGGTTGGAGCTAGAATTTTCATCGAAATAGGCCGAGCATGTCCTAAACCACCCTTAGGGTGAACGGGGCGCCCTCGGGGAGGGGAGCGGTGAGTGAGTTCCCCGCTCGGGAACACCGCCGCCGACCCCTCGGGGAGGCTAAGCGGGGAGTGGGGAGCGGTGGGTGTTCACTGATGAGATATGCCATTTTTTTGAGTTTTTTTTTTTTGTTTTTTCCTTGTGATAATCTAATATACATGCTGAGTTTGTGAGTTAAGTTAGGACCTGTTACACTTTCAAATATGAAGAAGAAGGGGAGGAGGAAGAAAGAAGAAAAAGAATTTTCAAAATACCCCTCCAACTTGTTTTTAATTAAAAAAACACTTAAATTTTTTTTATTACTTTTAAAAATACCCCTCAAACTTGTTTTTAATTAAATGAAATGTTCTATTTTTTATTTTTATTTAGTTTTAATTTATTTAAATTATGTTTTACTTTTATAAAAATATTTATATAAAAAAAATAAAACCAAGTCCCCAAGAGAGGAGTGCCGCCATCAAATTGAGGGTGTGTGGGGAGTTAAGTGAGGAGTTGACGTGGCGCGTGCTGATTGGCTGTGGGTAAGAGAGGTCACTCCCCACTTAGAGGAGTGCCCCTTATACCCTTATTTTGAACCGTAAATCGAACCCTTAAACCCGAGTTTTCCAACCGTGATTGGTTTTGCAATTCAAAAGGGGGTTGCGGCGCAGTTTGTTGCCCGTTTACCTACCACTTGTTTGTAATTTGTTACTTTGGGTTTTTAATGATTTCTAAACATAAAACCATATAATCCCCAAGACCAACAATTTGCTTTGTTTTTTCCACGGTTTATGGACACCCATTTAAAGTGAATACATGTTGAGTACAAACACAAACATAACAGAATAGGGTTGTTTCCGAGCCAAGCCAAGCCAAAAAGCTAGTTAGAGCCACTGGCTATTCGAACATCACAGACATGAACCATGCATTTTTTTATATAAACTGTTCCACTTGTGTAACGTATATATCTCAATGAAACGAAAGAAACAAAAGCGAACGAAAGAAGAAATAAACAACAGCAGCAATGTTATTTTGATTGTATAATATTATTAATAACACGAAGAAGAAGAATACTACCGATTTCGTCAATTCGATTAATCATTCATTCCAACAAAAAGGTAAAACGATACAAATTTCTCGTAAATGTTTTCAGTTTTCAACCTCTTCTTCTTCTCCTGCGTGTTTCTGTTTGCGATTTTTCGAAAAGTCAAATCGATGGTCAACTTGAGAGTTTTTAATCGTATTGAAGACCTCAATTCAACACTTTTTGTGTAATGGAGAATCTCTGAGATCTTATTTGATTCATTTTTCCTTTTCTGATAATTAACTTTTGTTAAAAGTGATTACTGGTATTCAAGTGAGTGAGTAAGTGAAGATAATCCATTTCTAGTTGATGGTATAGATATTTATGGCTCATTTTACATGTTAATATTCACTAAGAAAGTTTTGCCCGTCTTACTGTTCAAAAAGAGCTAACGACGCAGCTTGTTGCCCATCTGCCATCTGTTTCGTTACGTATTTTTAGTGATGAATATGAATTATCAAAAAATTATCATCAAATTATTGTTTTTTTAGAGATAAGTTTTATCATAACTATAGAACTAAAAATTGAATAAACACAGACAGGTGGTGCAATGGCATCAGCATGGGAGCATTTTGGCGAAATTGCAAGTGTAGCTCAGTTAACCGGGCTAGACGCAGGGAAGTTAATAGGGCTGATAGTGCAAGCAGCTAGTACAGCCCGAATGCACAAGAAAAACTGCAGGCAATTTGCTATGCACTTGAAGTTAATCGGAAATCTCTTACAACAACTCAAGATTTCAGAACTTAAAAGGTATCCCGAAACACGCGAGCCATTGGAGCAGCTTGAGGATGCACTGAGAAGGTCTTATATTTTGGTCAACAGTTGTCAAGACCGAAGTTACCTATACTTGCTTGCTAACGGATGGAACATCGTTTACCAGTTCCGAAAAGCCCAAAATGAAATCGATAGATATTTGAAGATCATCCCTCTCATTACTCTAGTCGATAATGCTCGGGTCAGGGTATGCTTTCTACACTTTTAGGCTCATAAAACTTTTTATATTCTATTCTCTTAAAGATTTTGGTGATTGCAGGAAAGATTGGAAAATATTGAAATGGACCAACGAGAGTACACGCTAGATGACGAAGATAGAAAGGTGCAAGATGTGATAATGAAGCCAGTGCCATCAGAGAGTGATGCCGATGTTTTAAAGAAAAAACTTTCGTGTACCTACCCGCACTTGCCGTTCAATAAGGCCATCCAGAAAGAAACCGAAAAACTTCATGTGGAATTAGAGCTTTCACAGGCTAATTTAGATGTAGGGCAATGTGAAGTAATCCAGCATCTGATTGACGTTACGGAAGTCGTAGCTTCAAAGTCTGAATCGAAGAAGGATGAACCAAACAAAAGTTCCAAGAAGATGGAGCCTATCTATTCCTATAAAGAAAATCAAAACAGGTGTGATTCGGTTGTCTCCAAGTTTACTTCATTATATTTCTTGAAACATAATATAAGTTTCTTGCAGAAGCAATTCTTCGGTTACTACAAGTACAAAAGATTTACTCTCTACTAGAGGATCACACCGAGATGAAGAATGGCATTCGGATCTACTTGGTTGCTGCTCAGAGCCATTAATGTGTACGTTTTGCAGCATAACTATACGAGTCTTAACAAAACTGTTATACTAATGTGTTCTAAGCAAGGTGTTTGTACAGGCATAAAAACCTTCTTATTTCCTTGTGGCGCGGTTTCAAAACTTGCTACTGTGGCAACAGGCCGGCACACAAGTAAGAAAATGTCAAAAATCTTGATAATGTTACATGACAATATATGGTTTTTGTGTGTTTATCTCTTTATTTCATGATGCCAAACATGTTGGTGTTTGCATTGATCAGCTCCTGCAGAGGCCTGCAATGAGCTTATGGCTTATTCTCTTATTTTATCATGTTGTTGCTATACTTGCTGTATCAGAAGGAAGCTTCGAAAGACTTTGAATATTACGGTAACAAAAATTAATAAACTTTAACCTTTGAATAATATAACAAATGGACAAGATTGTGTTCTTCATCTGTTACTTTATGAATTTTTATTCCATTAATGTGGAGACATGTTGATTTTGTTTGAATAGGGAGGGTGGTGTGATGACTTTCTTTCTCATTTTATGTGCTGCTGTTGTGCTCTTGTACAAGAACTCCGAGAAGTTGAGATTAGAGGAACTTACGGTATGTACATTCTTAACCGCTTTATGTTATCAATAGGGTACTACGATTATTATTACTACTTTCCGTCTTGCTGTTTGTTTTGATTCTCTTAGCCACACTTTATGTCATCTAAGTTACTGCTATACAAAAACATGTAAAAAATCTTTGACTGTTTTAACCTGTTGTAAGATTTTAGGTTAACTCAAATGGTTTACTTGAATTATACAACGGGTCAGTTTGGGTCTACTCAAATTATATGAAGGGCCAATTAGGGGCTACAAAAATTGTATAATGGGTCAAAATGGGACAAGTTGGAGTTTAGCTAGAATAGTCTAATCAAACTCTGTAATATTTATATATTTATTACTCTTTAAGTTTGATCAATTTGTAATGGAACATATTATATGTAATGGAGACTGAATTTTTGCAGGTGAGAAGTCTAAAATGAGCCCACCACCTTTTCAATACATGGAACCTATAAGTGAATAGGACATATCAATTCATATGGACCTTTTAAGATTAATATAATTAAGTTCTATACAGTTGACAACTTGGATGACATATGATTACATTATCTACAACCTCAAAGCTCACATTTGCCAGAGTGGAGAAAATATATATTGTTTATTGGTGGAATTTTGCTTTTAGTGGTTCTCTTTTGTAAAGTTGTCTTGCCAACCATTTTGTAGTGTATTAAATATTTATGGAAATTAATGAACATTCTATATGAAATTTGGTTGATAACCATTCAAACTGATCCACACACTCAGAAAAAGGTGGTTGTTACGATGGCGGTGAAGGTAGTAAGTAGTAACAGTGGCAGTTGCGACAGGTAAATGACTTGAGAGATTCTAATTTCTTTGGTTGAGTTGAAAGAAATTAGAATCATTCGTATTTAAAGTAACGCGTGATAATTTGTTTCATTACAAGTTTCTGTCAATTTGCAATCAAACATGTATACATAGTTGTAAAACTTCGATCCTAACTAGTTTAGTGGTTTTTTTTTTTTTTTTTTGAAGAGCAAATTTCTAACTAGTTATGTGAATCAAATAGACCTACTACATTAAAATTATAACGCCAGTGAAAACAAGAGATGTTGCCTTGCTATAAACTTTATATGTGAATCAAATAGACCTACTACATTAAAATTATAACGCTAGTGAAAACAAGAGATGTTGCCTTGCTATAAACTTTATAGTATAAAGTATAAACAAGAGATTAAATCATGACCAACCTCGACTAATCGCCACCAAAACTAAATTCTATGATATACTAGACAATTTTCTGAAGCTTCCAGCTCATATGGTGTACCAAATAACTCTTTAAAATATTCTTAGGCTTAACCACAAGAAGTTGTTTCTACGTACATGGTATTAAACCACGCAGTCGAACTTTAAACAAGCTACACAAATGTCGTCATGCTATGTAATCAAAGTAAAGGACACAAAAGAGTTATCAAAGGGATTTATAAAAGACAAGATCATCCATCTTCACCTGCATTGAAAATACGCATGACTGAAGATGTCACATTAAATCGAACATAAAAAAGCACACAATCAACTATCCATTTCATTTGATCAGATCTCACTTAGCAGGAGTGTTGGGGGAGTAGTAAACCACAAAATTCTCCCCCAGGACCATCATCAAGTCAACACAAACCAACAACCATAATGGACAGATAGTTTTAAAGCATTAAAGTATAACTTTAAATCCAACAAACCCATACTTACTACTGTCATAATAATTCTATCCTTTTGGTGTTCCTTTCGGTCATTATTAGAGTCTTTCCCTTTTTTTCATTTTTTTTGGTTTTCAAGTTTTTAAGGTTTTTTTTTTTTTTTTTTGGTCCGTCCATGTGCCTCTCAAAACATCATTTCCATGGGAGCTAAAGATAATTATAGCCCATATCATCATAATTGAGGTCCGCTTTTCTCAAAACATGAGTTTCAGTTAATAAACTCTTCAAGCCGCAGTTGCATGGTCAAAACGAGCCTGTTGACTAGCGTTCTCGCCTCCAGTGAAATCCTCAGAACTTGACCTGCTAAGGTAAGTATCAACGGTATGAGCCTGATTTGTTGAAGTTGGCGAGTGCAGTGCAAGACCCTGAACCTGTGACACCAACGCTTCGTGATTGGTCTGAGGGCTTGATGGAATTGAGTATCGACCAGGTGCAGGCATTATCCATTTCATCCAATCATTTCGCCTCCGTATTTTGTCACCCTACAAGGTACATTATGTTAAAAGTTATAACATACAGCTTTATATATGACCGATACACACAGAAACCAATGCAAGTTATTAACAAAAAGTTTGATAATAATCGTTACCTGCACTTCCACAACAGTTGAAGTTCGCATAGCATCTAAAATTAGCTGGACATTATCCGTCAAATACGAAACCTGTATGAGACACTATTGTTAACAGAAAAAGAAGAAACAATAATAAACGTAACCTAAAGAAGATAATGTTAGCTAAACAGATTAGCTGCAAGGGCATATCTTGTATAAGAAAACGTGAAGTTTATAAAAAAAAGGGGGGTTACATGTTGACTATGCATTTGACTTTGATGAGAAGAATGATATTGTTGTGGTTGGTTGAGTTGATTATATAGCTTGCGTTAGAACACAGGCAAATTTAAGAAGCATATTAATCAAGTTGCGTGTGAGTGGATTTTGAAAAAGGAGGCCGTTTTACAGAATTACAGGCATGGTGCCAGAAGATATATTCAAATTCGATTCTGCTTCCAATAGAAAATCATTACATTTGTTTACGCTCATTATGTCATTGGTTTAAAAGACATTTTAACTGACGAAGGTGGTTATGAAATAATGTCACATGGAGCATTTAAGCATACATGTTAATAATGTCACATGGATCATTTAAGCGTACAAATTAATATAAAACCATGTTATATTATATTTTAGTCTTATCAATTAATTCATACATGAAAACGATTTGTACTTGTTGGTAGAAAAGTGAAGTATTTAAATAAAATCTTATAAAATAACGTTCATGGAAGACTAATAGCCCCTTGTATATTAAAATAAAATAAGATTTAAAACAAATTATCCCCAAACACCACATTTGTACAATGTTTGACATCTTCAAGAAATGTCAACAACTGAACACAAGTTGTCCAGCCATATAGTGATGTTCAAATGCTTGAGATGCACAAATGTTTAATATTGTAAAAGTAGCAAACATATAAACTTTTTAAATGGATAAAAGCATCAACTAATAAAGTAAACGAATATATAGAATTATTCTTAAATACTCACTTTTTTGAAACCAGCTATTAAGCCAACAGAAACCCAACCCTGTTCATCCATGTTCCGCCTCAAGTATGTATCTCTGACCAAGTTCTCATTACTGCAGTCGAACAGTAGCCATTAAAACCTCGACACCAATGTAACGTTTCTAGTAGATGGTAATAGTAATATCAAAAAAACCACATTTTATTTTGCATTTTAAAAATGAAGTACCTGAAATAGAAATCAATTTGGTTCACTATATTAGCATACAACAGAGGATCATGGCCAGCATAGTACACCTGAGGCTGTATTGGTGCACCAAAAGGCATTGCTTGTGGAGGAACATACATTAGAGAAGATGCCACATCTGCAAAAAATCGCATCATGTAAAACCACAAAGTTTATATCATAACTATCTGATGATAGAAAACCGCACCAGGGTACATCATGTTGTTGCCAAAAGGTGGTACCGGCACATGCATTGGTGGAGGAATAAATGGTGCAGAAGTATGTACAGAGGGTCGTATATAACCCCTCGAGAAACCTCTCTGAGGTTGCAAATGTGCATCTCTGTTATTAAAGCTTCTACTGTGTTGATTCCATTCCGAGTTCCCACGATCATGATCACGTTTCCCTCCATAGTTATGATGATAAGAACCGCCATTCCCTCTTCTATACGAACCCCTTGGACGATGGTGGTCATCACCACTGTGAGATTGTGACCCAAACCCTCCTTTTTGTGACTCTTTATGCGCATGGTCTCTCGGAGAAGGCTGGTCACCAGCATTTCCTGGCTTCCCAGACGTATTAACCGGCGGTTCGACTACTGAATCCTGGCTGGTTGGAGGCACCGGCTGATCAACCACCCCGTTAGCCGATACGTTTGCACTAGAATTACCGCCACCTCGCTTCATAGACCTCTGCTTTGATGGTGCCACATGGTTTGGAGTTGAAGTAGGATTCAAACTATTTGCATTTGCCTGTTTATGTGACGGAGAAGAACTCCCTGTAACCTACAATGTAACAAAAGGTATACACACAAAACATACATACAGGTTATCATATCTAAAATAAAAGTGCAAACCCCTCTACAAATCTATGACCCTATGCACAAATATATTTTCATCTATATACATAACTAAGCTTATTCAATTTGCCAAATTCCTACAAATTAAACAATCAATTAGAATATTAAAACTTAAAACTGCTACCTGTAATGCAGGGGGCAATGAACCATCAGAAAGCGCTTTTAACGACTCCGAAGAAGACGACTTAAGCGTCGGTTTAGTCGACTCACCGAGCGCAGGCCAAGCCGCACCCATAACCGGACTAACCACCTCCACAACTCCATTAGAAAACCTATTATTCCACACAGGCTTCTTAAAACCATCAACCTGACCATCTGTCCCCAAATCCTCACCAGAACTCACCTCCACCACCACCTTAGACGGCGACCAATCCGCACAACCATCACCACCACCACGTTCCCTCACCGGCGACGTAACCGTCACCGGAGAAACCGATTCTGACTCACCGGCGCCACCGCGAACAACCTGACTCCACGGCGACGTAACCGACGTAACCGCTGGCTGAAAATTAGGGCTAACGTCACCAGATTGAACGTTTGTGGCAGCCATAGGGTTTTATTCGAATAAATTGATGTATCAGACTCAAATTCAATCTGTTTCAAGCAAATTAGGGTTTCTAAGTCGATAACCTGATCGGAGATAGCGTAACTACAAGATCAAAGCACGAAAACGCGATCAAATTGGGTGATAAAACAAGGAATTGATAGTGGAACAAGTAATAAACGGAGAATGCTATTATTGTTAGGGTTAGGGTTTGATGTTCCAAATATTATTATTAAAATTATTGCTTCGATGGATCAGCAGCAGGCAGATGATGATCCGATCGCGGCTCTCACACACAACAGCACGGAGGCTGATGTTCAGACGCACATACAATACACGCATTGTGGGTGACGGGCTGTGTCTCTATCTATATCTCTTCGTTACTGGATGGGTCTGGGTTATGTGAAATGTCCGTATTGCCCTTTTTACCGTGGGTTTTTTACTATGTTTTTCAGATATCCAAGGGTAGTTTCACGGAATTTTGGATTTTGTTGCCTGTGAGATTAGCTTTGCTAGAAGTTTAGGTGTGTGGGGATAGTTTGAATGTGCCCTTGTGGTTTTGTTTGTTGCGTGTTTAGCCCTTGTATTGTTGTGAATGGGTTCTTTGGCATATGCAACTTTAGTTAACTAAAATTAATCGATAACCGGACTGCCATCTATTCGAAGTAAATGATAACCAACATAAACCAATAGCTATGGTTAAGGTTAAGGGTGTTGTATAATCGAATGTTGACTGAACTAAACTGAAAAAAATTAAGACATGCTTGTATCAAGATGCATATATGTATATATAATATATGACTATATGGGTGGGGGTTGAGTATATGTGTCAATGTTGTAGTGAAACATTTTAAGAATTCGGAATACATTTGGACCGGGTAACTTAAAATTTCTTCCAATGTTAAAGTGTACCATGAAATAGATTGCACTATAAATGATTCAATGAAATGGGTTGGTAGTGATTTGATCTTTAGATGTGGTTGATCTTCCATGTTTATTTAGTTCAAACCTCTTGATTAATTAATCAAAATTGACCATAATCGAAGCTCGATTATGATTATAGTTAAGGGTAAAAACCGAATCAAGCCGTGATGTGCACAGTGCACACCCTAAAGTTTACTAATTACTCACTATCCTAAAAAACTAGGGAATGTGAATTGTATATACTTTTTATATTTTTTTTGAAATCTATGTATTTTTTATGTAAGATAAAAAGATCCTCCATATTAAAAGTTACTATAAATGTTAAATGACAATACAATTTCATATCTACATAAAAATAACAAGAAATCACAATTTGATACGGAGAGTACCAAAAAGAAAAGATATTTCAATAATTCAAATTCAAAACATGTGTAAATAGTAACTTAGAGAATGGCCAACATAATTGCCAAATAATTGCAAAAAAGGTAACTTTAAGAATCACCAAACTCGTTGCCAACTACTACAAACATGATAATGTATATTTATAGTTAAAAGTTCATATGAGTATTTGTTTTGAAAAATGAGAGAGGTGATTTTATATATAAATAAAAGTTAGCATACACCACCAATAAAACACATCCAAGTTACAACACCACTATAGTACATGTATGACCACAAATGATCAGGACGATAGTTGTTGCATTCAAAGTTAATCTTGAAGAAAAATATTAAACACTAACGTGACCTATAATTGGTGTCTGGTGACCACTACATATTAGTTTACCGACCAATTGTTGCATCCCAGATAGCAATGACATTAACTTGTCATTATTTTATAGGCAGTTTAACAAGAGTCGTATTGAATTAACTCGTGTGACAGTGCATTAACCATGGATCAACCATAGATGGCTATATATATAAGGTATACAGTTGTTAGTTTATACACATGTGTACAGTATCGCTAGTATAAGTTTATAGAGGGCTGAGCAATTTACGGTTCTGAACCGCCAGAACCGCGGAACCGAACCGGAACCGAACCGGAACCACCAGATCCGAACCGTATTGTTGGATTTCGGGTCCGATTCCGGTTCTTAAGTTTGGGAGAAAACGGTTCCCGGTTCGGTTCCGGTTATAACCGGCCGTTCCGTTTAAAGAACCGCTAGAACCAGTTTGGTTTTTGTTGCGATCCGTCAGTGGATCAAACTCAAGAACGAAGGAAGGGAAAGGATACGAACTGGGACAATTTTCTCTATATTTTTCATTAAGCAAAAACAAGTATTTAAAACAAGGAATTACTTGAAAAGAAAGAAACTACTTCCACAATTCACGTAGGAGATCATGGAAGATACTGGACAAAAACAAATGCATGGAACTAAGGAAACATGTGCTCTTAAAAATAGAAGTTTGTTAATTATTTTCTTGCTGGTTACTCTTGGAATCGAACGGGCTTCTTTATGTCTCTTTTAGGCCGGCCCACTCCAGCTGGATCAGTAGCTTTTGCATCTTCTTGGGCCTGGTCTTGCTGGGTCGTAACAATTCCCGGGTCTCGAAAGGCTACCTCGTCCTCGAGGTTAAGTGGAAACAAGGGAAATTGCAGTGTAAACGCATCCATATCTTCCCACGTTGCTTCAGCTAAATCTTGGTCTTGGTCTTTCCACTGAACTAAAAGTTGGTCCCTCCCTTGGTCGTTGATGCGGTGATTCAAAATAGTAACTGGTTGAGGAAGCTTGTCTTGTGCAATTTTAACCTCAGTCGCTGGAACTTCAGAAGATGCTTCAGTATACGCACTCGGCTTAAGCAAGGAGATGTGAAAGACCGGGTGGATTTTGGCGCCAACCGGGAGGTCGAGTTTATATGCCACAGAACCAATTCGTTCAAGTACACGATACGGACCAAAATAACGCTTTGAGAGTTTGTGCTTGTTGCTGCGATCAACAGTGAGTTGCCGGTACTTTTGAAGCTTGAGATAGACAAAGTCACCAACTTGAAATTCCTTGTCGAGTCTATGGCGGTTTGCTTGTGTGGTCATAGCGACTTTAGACTGTTCCAATGCGATTTTAAGCATGTCTAAGAGACGATGATGTTCTACCAAAGATGACTCGATGGAAGCTGTGTTAGTAGTGGGCAGGATGTCACCATGAATGGCGGTAGCTTCACGTCCAAAGACGGCTCGATACGGTGTCATTTTTATTGCCGAATGATGTGAAGTGTTGTACCAAAATTCGGCAAGGTAGAGATACTGAAACCATTTCTTTGGTTCGTTATGAACAAATGCACGTAAATAACCCTCGAGACAACGGTTAACAACTTCTGATTGGCCATCACTTTCTGGATGATAAGCACTTGAATGGTGAAGTTTTGTACCCAACTGTTCAAATAGTTGCTTCCAAAATTTGCTGAGAAACAATGGATCCCGATCAGAAACAATAGACTTTGGTAACCCATGAAGCTTATAGAATTCCCGCAAAAAAATGGTGGCCAAAGTTGTGGCAGTGAAGTTTGGTGGTAAGGCGATGAAATGAGCGGCTTTTGTGAGTCGGTCAACGATGACCCAAATGGCGGTTTTTCCGTGAGATGGTGGTAATTGGGTAATAAAGTCCATGGAAATCTCTTCCCATGTATTCGAAGGAATCGGGAGTGGTTGGAGCAGCCCATATGGTTTGTGGTTTTGTGCTTTTGTAGTTTGACAAACAACACAGTTGCGTATGAAGTGGTTGACATCTTTTTTTAAGTGGGTCCAAGAAAAAAATTGAGATAATCTTCTAGTAGTGGCCTCGATTCCCGAGTGGCCTCCCATAGGTGTGGAATGAAATTCCTCCAATAAATAAGTACGTAAAGTGTGGAGTTTTGGAATATAAAGTTTACCATGAAGAAACAGGAGGCCATCTTTAATTCTGTGATGTGGAAAACCCGTAGGGTCGGCCTGCACCGTAGCTAGAAGTTGTTTCCCATCATCATTTTCACAGTAATATTGTCGGATCACTTCTACCCATGTTGCCGTTGGTGTTGAAAGCGCTAAAAAGACTGGTTGGTCGATGCGGCTCAATGCATCGGCGACACGGTTGTCTTTTCCCGGTTTGAAGTGCATTTCAAATTCGTAACCCATCAACTTCGAAATCCATTTCTGCTGTTCCGGAGTGTGGATTGATTGGGTGAGCATGCTCTTAAGGCTGTGATGGTCCGTAAAAATCCGAAACTTGCGCCCAAGTAGGTATTGCCTCCACTTTTTGATAGCCTCTGTAATGGCATAGAGTTCCCGGTTATATGTCGATTGAGTTTGCAAACGAGAACATAGTTTCTTGCTGAAAAACCCGATAGGTTTATCGTTTTGAGCAAGGACGGCGCCAATAGCCGTACCCGAGGCATCGGTGGTGATATCAAAAGGTTGGGAAAAATCAGGTAGAGCGAGGGTGATAAGATGTACCATGGAGTCTTTGAGTTGTTGAAAAGATGATGATGCTTCAGTTGTCCATGCAAATTTAGGGAGTTTGAGGATATCGGTTAATGGTGATGCGATACGAGCGTAATTCTTGACAAAACGTCGGTAATACCCGGTAAGACCCAAAAAGGCTCGTAAAGTAGTCATGGATTTCGGGGTCGGCCAAGATTGAATAGCAATTAATTTTTCCGGTTCGGCGCGTACACCTTTTGCCGAAATAAGGTGACCCAAAAAGGGAAGTTCAGCAGCTCCAAAAATGCATTTGGATAATTTTGCATGGTACTGATTTTTCATGAGAGTTTCCAAGACAAACTCCAAATGTTGATAATGGGTTTCCAACGATGGGCTATAAACGAGTATGTCGTCAAAAAACACCAAGACAAAATGTCGCAAAATCGGCCGAAAGAGGTCATTCATGGCTGATTGAAAGGTGGACGGAGCGTTTGTAAGGCCGAAAGGCATTACTAAAAATTCGTAATGTCCATCAATCGTACGAAACGCGGTCTTACCAATGTCACCGGGTGCAACACGAATTTGATGATAGCCGGCACGTAAGTCGATTTTAGAAAAAACTGTTGCGCCATGTAACTCGTCCAAGAGTTCATCAACAGTTGGAATTGGAAAACGATCGCGTATAGTAATTGCATTTAAGGCGCGATAGTCGACACAAAAGCGCCACGACCCGTCTTTCTTTTGGACAAGTAAAACTGGAGAAGAGTATGGGCTGTGGCTTGGTTGGATAATACCCTCTTGCAGCATCTCCTTAATTAAGTTTGTCATAACCTGTTTTTGATAATGTGGGTACCGATATGGGCGGACATTTACTGGTTTTGCATCCGGAAGAGTAGGGATAAAATGGTCATGCGGTCGGGGTGGTGGCAAGCCATGTGGATGGTCGAATAAAGGTTGGAATTTAGTGAGGATAAGTTGGATAGTGGGGTCAGGGTGAGTAACATCAGACATAGGGGAAGCAATAGGTGGTTGGTGGTGAAAGACCATGGTATGTAAGGAAGCAATACCTGTATGCTTCACAAGTGAGGATAATGAACTAGGGGAAACCAATGAATTTAATGATTCACCTTTCAAAATACATTGGTCGCCATCTTTTTGAAATACAAGTGACGGAACGGAAAAATCAGCAATGACGGGTCCAAGTGAAGCAAGCCATTCCATGCCTAATACTAAATCGGCACCTTCAATGGGAAGTAGATAAAAGGGTACGTGAAACATGTGTTTGGAAAGTGTTAATGGAACAGTGGGCAAGAACCCGGTACATTTTAGGTGATCACCGTTACCGACCATAACGGAAAATGGTGTGATGGGTTCTGTAGATAATTCCAAAAGGGAAGCAATGCGAGGTTGAAGGATATTATGGGTGCTACCGGAGTCGACTAGAACCGTAACTTTGTGACCGTTGATAAAGCCGGTAAGACGTAAGGTCTTAGGCGATGACAGACCATAGAAAGCGGCCACGGAAAGTGCAAAGAAATCATTGGCGGCCGGAGATGTAGCATCAGTGGTCGGTATAGTGGTGTCTTCCGGAAGTGGGCCGTCGCTAGGTTCCTCGTTGTCGGCGATCAACAAAAATTGAGGGGGATTGCATTTATGTCCTGGGTAGTAGCGTTCAGGACATCGAAAACACAAACCTTCGGCTCTCCTTTTTTGAAGGGCTTCAGGTGACAGTTTGGTCATGGGTAGGGGTTGGGTGTTGGTTTGGATGGTAGGTTTTGTGGGTGGTGGTAGCAAGGGTGGTTTAGATATAGTAGTGGTTGGAGGGTGAGTTTTAGTAGGTGGAGTTGAATTAAAGTTGGGTGGTCGTGGGTTGTAGGTAGTGGTGGCGGCTAGTTTATCTTCTATTGATCGAGCTAGACCAAATGTTTGATGGAGGGTGGTTGGTTTATGGATGGCAATTTCTGATTTAATAGGTGGTTTCAGGCCAGAAATAAAGCAATTCATGAGAGCCTCAGTTGGTAAGTTGGTGACAAAGTTGCTGAGTCGTTCGAACTCGGTTTGTTAAGCTTGAACGGACGTGGTTTGGTGGAGCTTAAACAACGTCGCTTGGTGGTTTTCATAGTCGGACGGACCGAAGCGTAATTCGAGGGCTCGGGAAAACGTGGCCCAGGTACCCAAGGACTTGTTGTTAGCATGGTGTTTATACCAACTGATCGCTTCACCGGTGAAGTAGAAGCTAGCGATTTCGATCCGTTCTTCTGGTGGAATCGAATGATAACCAAAAAAATTATCCGCCTGAAAAATCCAGTCTAGCGGATTGGTGGTACCGTCAAAAGAAGAAAGAAGAAGCTTTGGTGGCCGAGGGGTATTGCGAGAGGACGATCCGGCGAAGGTGGTGACGGGTTTAGTATGTTCAGTTGTTTTAGGAAGGGTTTTGAGGGTTTCGGTGAGGGTGGAAACAAGGGTGGTAAGGTTTTGTTGTAGGGATTCGAATTGTGCAGTGTTTTGAGCGGTGGTAGCGTCATGGTTGAGAAGGACGCGGTCCAGCCGTTCAATCATGGAGGCGATGAGATCATCCATGGCCGTAACGTCTTTGCGAGGAGGCATGAAAACGTGAATGAAAGCACCAAATGTTGCGATCCGTCAGTGGATCAAACTCAAGAACGAAGGAAGGGAAAGGATACGAACTGGGACAATTTTCTCTATATTTTTCATTAAGCAAAAACAAGTATTTAAAACAAGGAATTACTTGAAAAGAAAGAAACTACTTCCACAATTCACGTAGGAGATCATGGAAGATACTGGACAAAAACAAATGCATGGAACTAAGGAAACATGTGCTCTTAAAAATAGAAGTTTGTTAATTATTTTCTTGCTGGTTACTCTTGGAATCGAACGGGCTTCTTTATGTCTCTTTTAGGCCGGCCCACTCCAGCTGGATCAGTAGCTTTTGCATCTTCTTGGGCCTGGTCTTGCTGGGTCGTAACAGTTTTAAACTTTAAATAATATATTTAAAAACCTTATTAATTCATTTAAACTTTAAATATTATATATAAAAAATGTATCTAGTATTAAAGAATATAAAAATAGTTTTGATACAATGTTTGAATGAAGTTTTTGTGATGGTTAACTAAAAGTTTTTTAGTTAATTTTGTTTTTTTACATTGTACACTTTCGGTTTAAAACATTTTATTGTTGCAACTTATACTCTGATCGGTTTGACTTTTGGATGTTGCAACTCTTAGTTATATGTTATCAACGGTTTATTGTTTTAAATTTTTTATTTTGTTGTTATTTTTAGGATTTAATTGACAACCGGTTCCGGCAAGAACCGTTTACGCAAGAACCGTTTAACCCGGTTCCGAACCGAACCGGAACCGCTAGAATATTTAGAATTAAACGGTTCTGGTTCGGTTCGGTCCGGTTCTGAACCGTTGCAAAGCCCTAAGTTTATACAAGATATACAGATGTTAGTTTTTACACATGTGTACAGTCTCGCAACTACCAACTTATACAAAATACACAACTGTTAGTTTATACACATGTGTACATGGTTTTATACATATGTGTATTATATTTAGAAATGGTTACATTTGTGTATATTGACAACATATAGTATAATATGCATACACACGAGTAGATTCATATAAAATTGTGAAATTAATTAAAACCAAACAAGTATACACATGTGTATCAACGATTAATACAAAAGCTAGGTGATATATATGTGTAAAATCAAGTGGAAAACATAAAACAACAATAATTATGAAACAAATCAATTTATACACTTGTGCACGATTACGGAACTGTTTTGGAACGAATGAAACATAAAAAAAATTGTTGATCATGTTATGTTGCTATGGATTGATTTTTTAAAATGTGTTCTCAAAAAGGAAGACTAGAATCTTGGAATAAATTAAAAGATAATTTAAATTAGCTTAGTTATAGCAACATGTAACTGATTATGCATTAATAAAGAATAATGAATTAATAAATAATTAAATGTTAAATTACAATCCTATCCTTTTATCTAAAAAATAAATGAATGGCTAAGATTAGTTCACTAGGTTCACAAATAAGGGAGTTGTTCACTATTGAACCTAACCCTATATATACATAATTATAAAATATTTAACGAGTAAACTGCCATTTTGGTCCCTGTGGTTTGGCCAGTTTTGCCACTTTAGTCCAAATCTCAAACTTATTACATCCAGGGCCCTGTGGTTTGCATTTTGTTGCCATTTTGGTCCAAATTTCAAAAACCCTAATTTTTCACTGTTGCAACTTGGTTTTTTGTCCTTTTCTAAAGGGCCATTTTGGTCATTTTGCATACCCAACTACCCACCCCACCCCACCCTCCTTTACTTTTTTTTTAATAAATTAACACAAAATTAATTATATATATATATATATATATATATATATATATACATACAGACATTCACAAAATCAATAATCATCATCTTCATCGGTTCCGATCGAATGCCACCACCGCCATATCAATAATCATCATCATCATCGGTTCTTCATCTTCAACCCCTTCAATCTTCATCTTCAATCTGCAGTTCATCAGCACCATACAAAGTCAAATCATCATCATTTTCATCGATTCTTCATCTTCAATCTTCAATCTGCAATTCATCAGCACCATTTTCATCAACAAAACCTGCAATCAATAAGCACCATCTTCAATCTGCAGTTCATCAGCACCATCTTCAATCTGCAATCATCAGCAAAACCTGCAGTTCATCAACAAAACCTGCAATCAACAAAACCATTTTCATCAACAAAATCTGCAATCATCAACAAAACCTGCAATCAACAAAACCATTTTCATCAACAAAACCTGCAGTTCATCAGCACCATCTTCAATCTGCAGTTCACCAGCACCATTTTCATCAACAAAACCTCCTTCATCAGTACCACTGCTACCCCCACCTACTACCACCACATCCACTCCCCTGGATTCCTCTCAACCACCACCATCCCCACCCTTCCCTAAATCAAAAGCCACTGCCTCCACCATCACCTAAACCTGCAACACCATCTGACGAATCTGTACAACTTTGATACCAAATTAACGAAAACAAAAAAAAACCCACCCCCTTTCAATTCATATGGCAGCTACTGCCTCAACTCACCACCCCAAAAAGAAACCCTCAACCATCCGCTTTCGTCGCCGCCGTATCAAAGAAACCACCTCTGATAATCAATCGATTGAATCTGGAGACGGTGATGGTGGGTGATTCCGGTACAGATGACTGGTTCGATTCCTCTGATAATCAATCGATTGAATCTGGAGACGGTGGTGGTGGTTTGTGGCGGCAGGAGGAGAGAGAGAGAGAGAAAAAAAGAGAGAGGGTGGTGATGGTGTGGTGCTGGTAGTTGAGAACGGTGGAGGAGGTGGTGGTGGTAGGTACGGTGGTGACGATACGGTGGTGGGGGTGGTGGTGGTGGTGGTGGTGGTGTGGTGGTGGTAGTTCAGATAGAGAGAGAGCAGAGATGGTGGTGGTGATGATACGGTGGTGGGGGTGGTGGTTGTGGTGGTGTGGTGGTGGTAGTTCAGAGAGAGAGAGAGAGAGCAGAGTGAGAAAGATGAGAGAGAGAGTTCTGACTTCAGTATGTGTGAGTGTATATATATTATATATAATTGTTTTAGGTATTAAATATATACAATTAAATATAATAATTTTTAAAATACCCAAAATGCCCCTGAGAGTAAAGACAAAATAGAAGGGTTTAAGTAGGAGAATCTGGTCAAATTTGAAATTTGGACCAAAATGGCAACAAAATGCAAACCACAGGGCCCTGGATG
The DNA here is from genome assembly GCA_030545235.1 of Helianthus tuberosus. Lineage (NCBI taxonomy): Eukaryota > Viridiplantae > Streptophyta > Magnoliopsida > Asterales > Asteraceae > Helianthus > Helianthus tuberosus. Next base: position 135,353 of record JARYGA010060764.1, read on the forward strand.
TAATAAGTTTGAGATTTGGACTAAAGTGGCAAAACTGGCCAAACCACAGGGACCAAAATGGCAGTTTACTCAATATTTAACTATTAATTCTAAACTTATGGGATTAAATAATAACTAGCGGGTTATACGCGCGCTTCGTGCGCAAGGCCCCAAATTTTTATTGGTTTCGATTCAGTTTGTTTCAGCATCGACACTCGCTATAACCACTGAAATAGAAACAAAAAAAATCGATCGACAACAATGAAAACGAATATCGATCGAAAACAACAAAAAAGAATACCGAACCGGTATTCTTTTCGTTACATATACTGTCACACCCCAACCGATGGCGGAAACATCGGAGTGAGACGAAAACGAGATTGCAAGAGGCTTCATAACACTAATTGCGACAAGTGTTTAATAATTACTTTTTTACATTTTTTGAACTAGTAATATCACAAGTTTGAAATACCTAGCCTAGAACAAGTATTCAAGTAATTAAATTTCATTTTATTGATAATGGTTTATTACAAGGTTGGAACAAAATACAACAGACTTGAAAGTAAATTACAATATAACAAGTATTAAAATTTAAATGCGTTTCTAGGCAATCCTACTAGATTCCTTGCATCATCAAATTCGTGGTTGCGTATGAAGATTACTTGAAATAACACACGAGTAAAGATTGGGGAAAATGATTCCGAACGGACGGAAACGGTTACCCGAAACAGCAGGAACCGAGTCCTTTGTAACTCCGGTTGTTCTCCGATCTCCGGCAGCGGAGAAATGTGACCCGAAACAAGAACATACCCGAACTCAAACCGGAAACTCGAACCGAACCAGACCAGAAAACCCAAACCGGAAACCCAAGCTCGATCTCGAGCTCGATCTACTGGAACATAATCACCACCGTTACATCATCAACACGCCATCACCGGCGTCGTTGCCGTTTCCGGCGTACCACCACCGTGAAGTCGTCGGAAGGACACAAGCACCGTCGCCGCTGCAGACGGCTTCATCACCGCCGTACGTCGTCAAGCCACATCGATTACCCCTCTTCTCGGTCTTTCTTTCTGTCTCTTCGTCTCTTTTTCTTGTCACCACACCACCACCAGACGACGGTGGTGGTGGTGGTTGGCGTTCGCCGGTCAGTCAACGAGGGGGAAGAGGGGTGTAGAAGATGGGGTTCCTGATCTTAGTATGTGTGTATTTGGTGAGATTGGGTTGCAGAGAAATTGAAAGGAGATTTTTAAGTGTTTGTTTTGAATAAAGTTAGAGGATAATAGAAAGTGGGGAAAAGCTTTGAGAAACGGCTGATAAAAATTGAGATTTAAGGTTTTGGTTTCTTATATAGCTAGGTTTTTCCCTAATGGACTTAGGCTTGTGCCCAAGGCCTACAAGCCCAATCCCTGTGTTTTAAGTGGCCCAAACGAACTTACGAATCCGTTTTCAAACCCCGAATTCCATAAGTGTCGTAAATTAGTGTTTTAAAAATAAAAAGGCGTATAATAGTGTCAGTTTTCAACGTTGGACACGTTCGTTGTCGGTTGCATTAAAAGCACGTAAAAATGCGTCGTTTGACGTTTTTATTCCCTTTTTAGATCTGATTTTCTAAAAATAGAAAACGAACTTGAATTTTCTAAAAATATAAAAATACGAAAATACGAGGCGTTACAATCTCCCCTACTTTAGGAAATTTCGTCCAGAAATTTATTCAAGAGGAAGACCTTGGGGAAAGATGGCATTTTCGAAGTGTGTTTTGGGTATAACCGAGAAATAGGTGGTGTGTGATCAAAGTTTGTATTCAATGAGGTATGGGGAAACACCGAATTTCTCATGGCACGTTTTTACGAAAGTTTGGTAATATGGCTGGAACACTTATATATAGGAAGTACCGACGGCGTATCCACTATGTTCATACCATGTTATGTCCTTTCCTTTATTCGGTGTCATGTTATGTTCCGTGTCATGGTACACAGTAGAACCTACTATGGTTTTCATGCGCCTACCAATATAATCCCGTATGCATCCATGATTATTTTGGTTTGTGCATCGTCCGCATAGTTTGTACTAGTAGTGTACAGGTCAGGGTATATTAACGTATTACGAGTGATAATGATAACGTATAGAATTTTAAGTATGCATGCATGATTGTATTTAAGTATGAGAGTATAGAGCTTAAGTATGGGTATGAGTAAATCTTTGAATAAACCACATGACATACTTAGTTAACAAGATTAACGCATTGCTGGCATGTGAATAAACAAGTCAAACCATCGCTCCGCAAGTATGAATGTATGACTTAACATGACCACAAATCCATGTAGCGGTGCGCTACTCCTGTAGTGCTACACAAGCACTATACATGTTAAGGTGTGGCTTCTTACGAAGTTAATGATAAGTTGTCAACCCATCGCTCCCGCTAGTATGAATGAATGACTTAACATTACCACAAATCCATGTGGCGGTGCGTTACTCCTATAGTGCTTCACAAGCACTATATATGTTAAGGTGTGGCTTCTTACGAAGTTAATGACAAGTTGTCAACCCATCGCTCCCGTTTGTATGAATGAATGAATGACTTAACATTACCACAAATCCATGTGGTGGTGCGTTACTCCTATAGTGCTACACAAGCACTATATATGTTAAGGTGTGGCTTCTTACGAAGTTAATGACCAGTTTATCACATAAGAATATCCCAGCAATCCCGAACCAAGTATAACGTATTAGTATGCCTGTATCGAATTGTTGTGAATTAAATTTTGAATTTTGGAATTGCGAAGTGTGTTGTGCATAAAATCGATTCTAGTATAACGTTGATTTTTTTAATGAACGTGGTAATAAGTATTAAATTGTATAGAAATTAAGATAACGTAAAAGAGAGACTTGGTAAGTATTGGAGCGTTTCGGGTTGAGAAACTTTGACTATTCCAAAGTGAATCGTAAGTTTAGTGAGACATGCTTTGGCCTAATAGGTATAATACTCCCGTCGCCAGGCGATTAACGGTATTTTACCCTTCAAGTTAATACACGTCCCTGATTTGATGGAAGATACGGAACTTTGGCGAGATTGAAAACCAAAGAGTGGGACCAGTCATCAAGGTGTGGATATCAATCCTAGTGTAACACTCATCTCATTTTTATAAGAATTTAATATAAACTAGACATTTTTGTACCAAAACTTCGATTAACATATCATTCATAAGGAAATTTTTATAGAGTTAACATTTTAGATAACTACTACTAGCTTATCAACCACAAAACAAGTATTTAAGTGTCAATAACATAAACATTGTCTTAAACAAAGTTAACTAATCGCGAAAGCTTCAAAAGTTCGTGTTCGGTTCTTGTAAACTTGCTTGATCGCCATCCGGATTAAGTCCATCGTCACCTATGGTCAAAACCACGTCAATTGTTAGTTTTGAAATCTTAAAATCAAGTACATACAAGTTTTACGGCTTAAACATTGAAAAATAAACAAAATTCTGCAA
>JARYGA010060764.1:139025-181838 GCA_030545235.1 Helianthus tuberosus
AAATGTCCTTTCTCCCTGCATCGAAAACAAGTAACTTTATATTTGTCAAAACCCAAAGTAGATACGTGTGCATCAAGAAAGTCATTTCTTCCAGTAATCAGCTTGAATTTTTCAGCTCTTCTAAGAACACTAGCTAGACACCATTTGATGTCCATTAGTTCCATTTCTTTGGCGTCTATCTGATCGTAATCCTCCTTTGTGAGCATAGGATTCCCGATCCGCCCTGCAACCAAACCTTCATAAGATAGTAGCACGGAACCAAGCAACGCCATGTGATCTTTAGCAACCTCTTCTGAAAAACTTTGACCATCAGGAAGATTCAAAGCAATATTGCATTGTATCACATAACCATTCCCAGTCTTTGTGCTTTGAGAATGAAAGCTTGATGTAGTATCTTTTGGATTTACACTCGGGTATGAAGAGAAACCACTGCTACTTTTAGAACTTTGATCAACTTTTTCAGATGAATCTCCAGCACTAAACGCAGTTTGGATTTTCGGGCTTCTTTCAACTTCTGGAACACTGCCTTTGTAGTACATTTTTACATCCTGTTGACCACTTGGACTGTTCATCCTCGCGATCTTCTGCTGTTCCAAATCTTGACCCTCAATCTTCTCGATAAACTAAGAAATCGTTAACCCATCATAAACCCCAGTGTTCTTCAAAATCATCAAGTAGGTTCCCCACTCTTTTTGCGGTAATGCATCAGCTAACTTGTCTACCCACTCTTCACGATCTTTTGTTATGCTCAGCATCGACATGGATCGCACTAAGTGGTAGTATCTTTCAATCAGCTTCTTTGTATCTTCACCCGGTAGACTGCTGAATAGATCAAACTCTTTCTTGAGCAACGCCTTCTTGCTCTTAATAATATTCTCACTACCCTCAAACTTGACTCTAAGAGCATCCCAGATTGACTTGGAAGTCTTGTCATGTTGAAGTAATATGAAGATGTCTTCTTTGATGGCTTCCTGAAGTAAACTGATCATCATCTTTTCAGCTTTGTACATATCTCGCTCTTGGTCACTGAATTCAGAGAGTTCTTTGATAACTTGCAACTCAGTACGTGGCAGAACATACTTCTTCAGAATACATTCCCATGATCTCAGATGATTTGCCTGAACCCAGTTTTCAAATCTGTCTTTCCATCCGTAGTACTCTTCTATGCTCATCAGTTTCGGGGGCTTTTGTAACGTTCCGGTTTCATTTTCCAGATTCATGTTTTGAGCAATGACAGCCGGACTAGTCGGGGATGTTGCAAATGCGTTGAAAAACTCTTCACTCATGATTCAATATCGAAGAATTTCTCAAACAAGCTTTCAAATGAACTGGTTCACCTCGTAAAATACCTGTATCACCTTGTAAAAATATACCTGAAACAAACAAACAAACAATCAGTTTAAACGGATAGAATACGTAAAAATGTGTGACGATTGAATCGATCTAGGACTCGTGTCGAAGATTTGTGGACTCGTTTAATGAATTCCGCAAACTGAATGAATGAACTAGATCAAATGGGCCACGAAATATGGGCTTCCAATGGACCGCAAACAATGAAGTTAACTTGGGCTGGCAACAAACAATGATGATTGGGCCTTAAATTCCAATAACCCGACAACACTTTGGGCTGCAAACGAGATGAAATAACATGGGCTGGAGCACTTTAGTCGATTTATAATTTGGGCTGACAACAATTTCCAATTCAAACTAAATTTAATTGGATTTCAAAATCCACTAACTCAACAACAATTAATACAACATCACATGCACCTCTGACATAAGATGCATCTCATTGGGCCGATATTTGGAGTCACATGGATTCTGTCAAAACGATTTATGTGTTCACGTGAATTCTGATCTTAGATAGAACCAATACTATTTCACATGCAAACCATAAATTGGACCGAGACACTTTAAGACCATCAAATTTTGATTGGGTCGTTTGATTTAGTGGACTGACACAATGCAGATCACATGCAAACTGACCAACTCCAAATGAATTCACTTGATGATGCTTGACCGTCAAACCAATATCACATGCAATTCTTGAATGAAACCAACTGACACACTAAAGCTGGCAACAACTCATACAAACCGACAACCTTCTTTAAAGTTTCTCACAATTCAATGCACATTCACGTGAAAAACAATTCAAGCAGACTGACTTTCAAACAGTGTTTTCAAACGGAATACATTCCTCAAACGGACACAACCCAATGTTTCAAACGTAACACATGTTTCAAACGGTCAGTTCAAACGAATCACATATTTCAAACGTAATACCATGCATTTTCAAACGTGACACCCAATTTCAAACGGAATACTAGGCTTCGCTCAAACGGAATCCAGTTTTCAGTCCATTCTTACCACTTTTACTTTGAGTTTAGATCTGATATTCTCAAGGGTTTGTTAAAATACAATTACGCACACATTGTGAAAGTTTTAGCCGATTTTAACCGTGAAAACTTGTTCAGTTTTGAAAAGAAGGTGTAGAAGTTAGAAAAAACAGCTGAATTGGTATGAACTCTTCCTCCTGAGCTCTGATACCACTTGTAGGATCGAATCGCGACCCGAATGAGTCGTTTGGAAGAGCTCTTGTCTATACGAATGGCGGAAACAGACGTATAGATGTCAAAACAGCTTAATTTACACTTTAAACCTCTTGTATATTGAATTAACAGTGTTTACAATCAGAAGAAATACCGGCAGCACTTCGGTACAAGTTCCTGATTCCGTTACAAATGAGACATGCACAACCCTATTTATACTAGTTGCTATTACGTTTGAGGCTACACATGACAAGTTCAAACGGAACCTCCTAATATACTTCAAACGGAACCATGCTTTTCTCTTCAAGCGAACTCTAATATAATTTTGTTTTGTCTTCTTGTGAATTAACATTCTGTTTTGTGAATATGTTGCAATGATGATGTCATTAGATGATGTCATCATCAAGAATGATGACATAATCCTTGTTCCGAACCGCAACGAACCCAAGACTCGATATAAGACGAAGACGACAGATGTATGCACTAACAATTATCATATATTGTTTGCTGGTATATATATATATATACACATATGTGAGTATTTACAAAAATCATCCCTCATAGGTAAAAGATTGAACCATCCTCATGTGACTTGCACGTGATGAGATGTAACGAAAAAATCTAACTAACTTAGGGCTAAAGGACAAGACATGAAACAATTTTCCCTATAAAGGGCAAAACCTTTCAAAATTCGTTGAAAAGGACATCGCATAAAAAAAAGGTATCAAGATATAGGTCAAAACTTGTAATTTTTCCAATAAAAGAAATCACTTTTACTGGGTTTTCTTTGCATTGTGTTAAAGATTTAGGTCATTGTGTCTTTCAATTGGGTTTTGGTCATTACGCTTTTACTATGGTTTCTATACATTATGTTATTATCAAAATTTAAAACACAATGTTAATTTGGGTTCTGGCCACTACATTTTTATCAGAATCTATAACATAATTTATGACACTGAATGTAACGCCTCGCTTTTCACAGCTTTCCGTTTTAGAAAGTTGTATCATAATTCTATTTTCAGAAACTCGATTCCTTTGTAATCGTATCCTATTTCGAATCGTTGTAATTCCGAGACTTTGATTATAATAAAATCGATCGTTTATGTGAAATATACGTTGTTTGTACATTCGTTTATAACAATCAAGTCATACACTTATACGTTTGATTCCATTATGGGCTTATTGCATATTCATGTTTAACGTACAACGATTAATCAAAATTCCGTAATTTAAACATCCTACATATACTCAACAAATCATTTCAATATTTATTTACTTCTTACAACAGTAAAACCATGTTTACATACTTGTTTAACATCTTATTTCATGCTACATATACATTTTTTAGACCTTAAACATTTTAGATTACACATTATGCATCTTAAATACATAATGTACATCATAATTATACAACTAATATTGTCAAAAAAAAAAAGAATAAAGCTGGTCCATGCGCGCCACCAAGGCAGTTCGCACACAACCCCCTTTCTCGACCACTCTTAGACCCAACTTTTGGCTCCAATTCTCCCAACTAACTCTTTAAATACACTCTTTAATGCCTAACCTCCAACTAGATGCCTTTAATACTCACCCAACTAAAACCTAATATCCCCAACTATAAATACAACACATCCCCATTCATTTTTCCACTTTACCAACACTCTAAACACTCCAGAACACTCTCTAATTCTATGAATTTTCAGCAAGTTTGAGCAGAAAGTTTCAGCCATTCTAAGTGAGTTTTAACTCACTTCTTCTTCGATTTCTTTTTGTTTATTCTTCTAAAACACTTGGATAACCTCTAAGAAGGTTTTCATAAGTTTGCTTAGGCAAACTAAGGTGAAACCTCACCATTTTTTAGGTCCAAAGTGCACTTTAAATTCTGCTTGTTTTTATCTTTTTGTATCTTCATGTTTTTTTATAGAAACTTGGTGGAATCTTGTTCCCACCAAGCTCACAACTTAGTCCATGGTTGTGGGTTTGTGTTGAGGTGATTTCCATCAAAGTTTTGGGTTCAAACACCCATTTTAATTATGTTTATACATGGTATTTGAATGATGAAAGCAAGTACAAGAGATCATCTTCCATATGATGAGCTTGTGACTTGTGAAGTGTGAACAAATGGAAGCTTTGGCTTTCCAAAATAAGTTCCACTCCTTCATTGGAACCTTGTGAACACTCTTGTGACATTCTAGAATAGATTTACTTTCTTGTTATTCATGACCCTCCGAACCATCTTCGTGATGATTTGTGTAGTGGTGAAAGGTATAATGAGGTTTAACCACCATGCTAGACATACATGATAGTACATGATAATCTATGTTTGGACTTAGTTTAGGATGTTATTATTACTATATAAACTATACGTATCTATATTAAAATATGGCTGAATTTATGATGACAATCGAGTCATGATTGTTCATCATAAACTTAGGCTAATATATCTAAGATTCTAAGTTACTTATTATGATTCTAATGGGCAATTTGAGACCCATGAAACCACTTAATATGGTGTCATAAACGAACACTTAGAATTAGATATTACATTCGTATACATACTTTTGATACTTTATATTCTAAATCCCGAATCTTACCACTTCCTAGACATCATGTAACCCTACCATTGAATCCTTATTCACCAACAATTCGTCACTCACGGATAATAGAAAAGCATGTGCAATATTGTGAGTACACTTGACCCTTTTTTGCTTTAACGCACTTTTGGATGTAACATGTTAATTTATCAAAATACACAATTCACACACACATACTTTATTCACTCAATCCGCCATACATGCTATTTGTTATGCTTAGGTTTTATGCTAGAATACATACATGCTATTTGTCATTAACTTAGCTAGTCCACCTTAACAATTATAGCGCTATAGGAGTAGCACACCACCCGACGGGGTATTGTTAAGTTAACATCATATGGTCTCGATTACTTCGGTGTCGAGGGATGCACATTATTATACATAATGGTCTCGTTCACTTTGGTGGCGATGGATGCACATTATTCTCATGGATACTTGGGTTTGACTTTTAGTTATGCATGCTAGTTTAACCTTGTATACAAAATTGCCATGTTGGATTTGATAAATTCTTTTATACTTATACTATGTATCCAAAACTTGTGTATTCGCCAATACGTTTGTATTGAATTATGCTTTTAAAACATGTTGCAGGTTTATGATGATGTTGATGATGCATGAAACTTAGAAGGATGCCTAGAAACACATTTCAAACTTTATATACTTGTTGTAATGTAATTCTTTCATTTAAAGTTGTTGTATTTGATTCCAAACAATGTAGTTGATTCCTTTAGCAATGAAATGAAATTTATTATTTAAATACTTATCACGTTAGTGGGTTATGAAGTCTCTTGCAATCTCTTTTTCGTCTCACTCCGATGTTTCCGCCATCGGTTGGGGTGTGACAATGAAGATGGTATCGATTGTGTTTTAATATGTTGTCCATTGTGTTTTAATATGTTGTTCATTGTGTTTTATTATCTGTTTTCATCAATTGTGTTTTAGTCTGTTATTTATTGTGTTTGTTAGCTCTTGTCCATTGTGTTTTAGTATGTTGTCCATTGTGTCTTTTATTTGTTGTCATCAATTGTTTATTTAATATACTTTCCATTGCGTTTTTTGTTTGATGCTCATTGTGTCCATTGTGTTTTAGTATATTGTTCATTGTGTCTTTTATCTGTTGTCATTGATTGTGTTTTTTATTTTTACGTTTTATTGTGTTTTACGTTATGTCTATTGTGTAATACGCAACTGGATTTTCGATTTTTTAATGAAAACTGTAACAATAAGGTACTCATATTAAATATAAAAAGACTCTCGATTTTATAGTATAATTATTTTTCAAAACAAATGACTCATAAAAAAGTTACGGACGTTTAAAAAGTGGGGCGAAATAGCATGTGCATATTCTTTTTATTCCTCTTGGACAAAATTACCATTCACACTTGATTCTTCCTTGGAAACTTGTCACTCTATCGTGGCTTCTTACTCTTCTTATTTTTTAATCTCATTGTACTATAACTCAACCTATGTTTAATATAGTTTTTATAGAATGACAACTATCTTGTATTAGACTACGACACTCCCCAAATTGAAGAGTCGTGTTGCATCACTCCGGCCAGACTATGTTGACTTAACCAGGCCCACACTGGCTTCAGAGCTTGGCTTGGTCGTTCCTTGGGAAACCATACCGGCGACTGCTACTTGACAACCGTTATACCACCATAAAAACTTAACACTCTCTTGCGTAACACACTGTGGAACGAAAACCCGAGTGGGCTTAGGATAGAACCTGACATCTCTACGAGGATGCCAGGCTCTATCCATCATCGCCTAATCTATCAAAGTGACATAAGTGGGGATTGAACTTGGGTCTCCATTGGAGAACCCTAGCATCTCTATCACTAACCACAAGTAGCGGATGAATAACACATAAACTATAATTCAATCTTATTTAAACATGTTATAGTTATTAAGCAAAGTAAGAGGGTGTTTGGAGTTATGTTTTGAAATGATTATATGATTATTGCGTTTGTAAAATATAAATAATCTAAAAAAATGTTTGGATGAAAAAGTGATTATCTGCCTCCAAAACGCAGTTTTGGAAATGCAAAATCTATTTTGAAAACACATAATCTATTTTGAAAACGTAACACCAAACACCCCCTAAATCTAGTAACAAAAAGAGAAATATAAATTTGTTAAAATGGAAACATATAATGAGATAAATGCTTTAAATAAAAGAATTGGTTTTTTGTTACTATATAACATGTTACAATTAACAAAAAATATAATAAAAAAAATAATTTATCAACAAATTAATTTACACGTAAACAACATATAAATGTAGTATTATGTATGTACCGCATTATATATTATGTATGTACTGCATTATATATTATATATTATATCTATCTATATTTTCTATAAAAGGAGAAATCCCAATGACATAAGAAAAACTGATGTGTCAGCCAGAGAGGCTGTCCAACAAGGTTTTTCTTATGTCAATACTGCATCATAAACCGGAATATATAAATCACTTTAAAATACATTTAATTTCAAAGCACTGCCGTGTATTCAAATGTTAAAGGTCTGGCCCATATTCAAAAGGGCAAACCACTACCCATCTACAAGAAAGTTTAATTTTAGCAGATGGTTCCTTTGGCAAAACTATACCTTAGCAGTTGTTTTGAAATTGCGGGTAATTTCAAATTCAAAATGCATGGGGATATGTAATTTGCAATTAATGCATGTCACTCACTTCTGCCAATCATCTTCTTATATAAACTGATTTATATTCTCATTTCACTCTCCATATTTACAATCTCGTGTTCTCTGCTTTTGTATTTTCAAACCACATTTATAATGTATCTCTCCCTCAAATCCCTTCTTCTCAATACTCGACATTTGTTCATAAAGGATAAGAGAAAACAGAAGCTTTCTCTGACCCACTTTCAGAACAAATTTTGGGGATATGTGGTTTGCCTTGATAATGGTAATGTGATATATATGATTATGTTTGTTTTGGTTTTTGATTTTTACTAAAGTTTTTTTTATCTGAGTTACGACTAAATGATGATTGTGAATGATCTGAGCAGATGATGTTGATGATTGTTCTACGGTTGTTTCCATCATCATTGTTCCAACATCGTTTAAAGTATGTTTTTTTGCTACTCTAATTTTGAAATTTTGAATTTTTATTTTTGAAGTGATATATTCTAATTCTCGCTTTATAGTTCAATCTAATCACAGTTGTTTGAAATTCATACAATCATCTGCGGGTTATTTTAGGTTTGTATTAAAAGAAGGATTATTAAAAGTACATTTAAAATAATTTAGGCTTATGACTAAATGATGATTATAATTGACTTGGGCAGATGATGATGATGTAGAACCCACAGTAGTTCCTACTAAACGCAAGAAAGGATCTACTACGGCTGTAAGATAAGATGTTATTTTACTACAGATTTGTTCTTTCCTGCCTTTTTTGTATTAAAAGCAGCATAAACTTTGGTTTAAAGCAGCTTTTTTTGAAGCAAGTTGAGGATTAAGTATATGAGGATAGGGCTACTCTTCAACAGCTGAAGAAGTGTTGTCATGTACTGCATCTTCGTCTGTTCACGAGAGATCAGGTTTCCAGAAACCTGATGGTAATGCATTCAGTACTTCCGTGGAGTTCATGGCGATTGTCGAAGATATACATTGAGAAGTTCGGTACTTGATGGAGTTGAAGCTAAAAGCACTAAATTTTTGCTGTTAGATTCCTAAATTTCTTGGTGTTGTTGTTAGATTTTAAAGTTTCGTTGTATATCTTTGATGTAATTGTTGATCTTTTAATCTTCATAATTAAATTTTAATCCTATTAATGTTTGTGGAGCATTTTATTTTTACTAATTTTAAGGTGCATAAGTATTATTATGTAATTTTAAATATCATCTGATTATTGCAGATCGATACTTTTGATGTAGAAGTGAAATTGTCTCTGAGTTTAATTAGATTATCTGCTCTAAATCATCATCTGCTGATCTAACGGCTGTTTGACTTGTTATTGTTGCCAACATCTGTTGTTGCCTAATAGAGCTTTTTGAAGAATTTCCTCCTCTCAATTGTAAATACTGATGCATCTGTTACTTTAACTCTCTGTCAAAGGTAAAGTCTGCCCAAAGAGAACATTTGTTTAGTGGTGATCATTTGCTAATCTAACGGCTGTTTGACTTGATACTGTTGGCATTATCTGTTGTTGCCTAACAGATGTTCGCAATATCTTTGTCTGCTGGAGTTGCAGAAGCATTTGTTTACTATGTAGAGTATTGTTGGTCTTTAACATTATAGATTTTGCGAACATCTGAGTTATGACTAAATGATGATTGCAAATGAAGCGATTTTTTATCTGAGATTTTTTATCTGACTTAAAATACATTTAATTTCAAACCACTGCTCTATATTCAAATGTCAAAGGTCTGCCCACATTCAAGAGGGCAAACCACTGCCCATCTCCAAGAAAGTATAACTTAGCAGATGTTTTCTGTGGCAAACATATATCTTAGCAGATGTTTTGAAATTGCCGGGAATTTCAAATTCAAAATGCCTAGGGATATGTACTTTGCAATTAATGCATGTCACTCACTCACTTCTGTCTTATGGTAAAGGCGTCTTATGGTAAATGAAGAGGTTAATTGTAATTATAATGTGTTTAATTTTATGCGTTTCCCATGGAAACACACTTTTCAAATGTTTTGCATTAAAAGCCTAACGAATGTCGCATCATATTCTTTCGTCTGACGATGTATTTAGTCATAACCGCCTTCATTGGGTATATAAAATACATTGGGCAGAGGTTTTCATCATTATCGTTTTCATCCATCTACTCAATCAGCTTCAAAAGTTTTTTTTGTTTTTCAGTATCATTACAATTTCTTTGGCTTTCAAAGACGCATTGGTTCGCTGTAAAATGGAAAACATTGGGTTTCAAGTGATTGTTGATGAAATTTTCACAAGGCTCTCTGCAGAAGATATTGGTCGTTTGAAATGTCTTTCCAGAAAGTTTTATAGGGAACTGTCAAGTCATGGATTTGAGATGATGCCTGCTCTCCGAAGTGGAGATTCAGTACAAAAGAAACTACTCTCCTTTAAAGACACGTCAATTGTCGTTGACGACGTAGTTGCTGGTAATTTGGATGTTGTTAGAAGTAGAACCTTAAGTTTTCCTAACAATGTCCACCCTACATTCTTACGTATTCTATCGTCATTTAATGGATTGTTGTTAGTTTGCAATGAAGGGATTTGCTGTGAGCTGATTCGTTGGAATCTAACTACCAGGCGCTATAAGGTTTTGTCTGACAACTACTTAAATTACAATCATCATCGAAACTCTGATACTGGTGGAATTTATTTTGATCAATTCAATGATCTGAAAGTGCTGAACATCAGATGTTACCATAATGTAGCTACTGCTCGTGTTTACTCTCGACGTCGTGAGTCTTGGAGAACAATAAATTTCGATAGCGTAAATAATTATGGTTCAAGCGTTTATTCATGGTCTACAGGAGTTTATGATGATAAAACCATATATATCATGGTTTCAAATTATTGGTATCCACTAGGTGAGAGGAACATCGTTGCTTTTGATGTTCTTTCTGAGACTTTCAAAATGCTTCGTTTTCCAGAGAGTATTGTAGTCAATCCTTGCCAAGGGCATTTTTTGACCATCGCAAAGAGGCTGCATTTGATTGTTATTGGAAAGTCTGCTGAGCTAACTGCTGATTTGCTCAGATATGAAGAAGGAGGCTGGATGAAGGTGTTTGCTTTCAATAATACTCGTGTAGTTGATTATGTAGATAGGCGCCGAAGGACTAATATAATTGAAAACAACAAGTGGCTGATAACAAGCATCTGGGGGGATATGGTTGAAGTTGATCTGAGCAACAAAGTTCTGAAATACCTCCAACATGTTGATAACTACAATGGTCCGAAAGGAGCTTTATTTATCGAGAATACTGTTTCGCCCATTGAATAGAAATTAGTATGCTGCATTTTACTGAATGTTGTTTGCTGTTTTGAACTTTGTTTATTATATAGTTACCTCTGTTTGACACATGTTGTTTTTATATAATTAGTTGTGTTAAAATTATTAACCATGTTTGTTATTTAAATTAACTAAATGAATATTTAGGTTTGAGAGTGTAAAAGCTTGTAATATTGGCAAAGGTCTGTTTAAATGATCAAAGCTCTGTTATTGTGAACAGATGTTTGAAAATAAAACAGTGGTTGATACATCTGTTGACTTTTGTCAACAGATGGATGAAAACAGATGTTTGGAACTGCTGTTGGGATAAAGCAGAGTGTTGTGGAGAAAACTGTGGTTGAAACTGCTGTTTGGTTAAAACGGTGGTTTAAAACCACTGTTGGGTTTTAAATAGAAATTAGTATTTTACTGAATGCTGTATTTTAGTATGCTGTATTTTACTAAATGTTGTTTGCTGTTTTGAACTTTGTTTATTATATAGTTATCTCTGTTTGACACTTGTAGTTTTTATATAATTAGTTGTGTTAAAATTATTAACCATGTTTGTCATTTAAATTAACTAAATGAATATTTAGGTTTGAGAGTGTAAAAGCTTGTAATATTGGCAAAGGTCAGTTTAAATGATCAAAGCTCTGTTATTGTGAACAAATGTTTAAAACTAAAACAGTGGTTGATACATCTGTGGACTTTGGTCAACAGATGGATGAAAACAGATGTTTGAAATAACTGTTGGGATAAAGTAGAGTGTTGTGGAGAAAAATGTGTTTGAAACTGCTGTTTGGTTAAAACAGTGGTTTAAAACCACTGTTGGGTTAAAATAATGCTTTGTGGAGGTTGAAGGTGATTGAAACGACTGTTGGGTTATAATATTATTTTTTGGAGAAGGAACATGCTTGAATGCAAATGTTATTTTGTTTACAAAAGATTAATAAATTGTATTTTTTGTATGTTTTATACTGTAAACTTTAAGTATTTAAGGTTGAAGTTGAAGCAGGATGTGCTGTGTAAGTTGGTATATGTAATTCTTTTAACACCGAATAGCCAAGATTTGGGACTATTCGGCTATTATGTAATATAAAAACTTATGTTGATTGTGGAAAGATGTTTGATTTCACATGGGATGAAAATAAAATTACTTCTAAATGGTCACGGTATGCTTAAGTGTTGTTTAGTGTCAGGATATTAAAAAAACTTGTTTACTTCCTTTGTTAATACCAAGATGCTCTTTCTTCGTTTTTATTGTTATGTTTCAAATTTCTGTTGAGTTTCCCATATTTTTAAACTTTTGTAACAAGTGATTAATGTTTATTAACCAATGTTCAGTTCTGGCCAGTAATCGGGTGGATAAACCACTGCCACATGCTGCTGCAATTCCGTTTCATTCTCCAAATCACTTGATACAGTGGTTGATGCATCTGTTGAAAACCATTGTTGTTGATACATCTGTTGATTCAGTGGTTGATGTATCTGTTGACTTTGGTCAACAGATGGATGAAAACATATGTTTGAAACCACTGTTGGCTTAAAACACTATTTTGTGGACAAAAAGTGGTTGCTTTTTTGCAAATAGTGGTTTGAATTTGGTCAAACAGACTTTGGTTAAGACAGACTTTTGAACCACTAAGAATCATAGTTTTCCAAACAGTGGTTTGACTTTGGTCAAACAGACTTTTTGAAAACAGTGGTTTGACTTTAAGCAATCATCAATGGAATTGGTCAACTTTATTTGCAAAAATTGGTTTTAATTTTATTTGAATTACAAGTACCGTATAATTCTCATTCTTATTGAAAGAATTGGCTTGGATCTAAAGTTAATAAAATATGGTATGCATACGATCTCCTAGATTTGTTGGACCTTCAACTTGAGAAGGATGATGAAGAAGACATGTTCTCCCTGGACTTTGAACTACAATTCAAAGGACAAATCAGGGAGATTTTGATGAGAAATAAAAATCAGTAATAAAGATGGGTTTTCGTATCATCTGTTGTATAGGGAGATTGTTGGAACAGCAGCTGTTACATTGTTTCCAGTAGCATATTTAACCAGATTACAACATGTAGCAAAGGACATGTTGCTGCGTAACAAATTCTTAAGTGATGTTTGATGTGTGTTGTTTAGGCAGGTGATCGTATGTTCTTAGTTAATGTTTGTTAAAACTTAAGTTGTATTCGAATTTTATTAAGTTTGTTTGACATCTTTTATATGTACTTATGTTTATAACATTTTACATTGTCAATGGGTGGATACTCTCTTTTTTGAATAAGAGAATGGAAATAATCATATGTAACTGATGAATTTTATTAAGTTTGTTAGACATCTTTTATTAAGTTTGTTAAATATCTTTTATATTTACTTATAGTTGTCTTTTAGCTATAATAGATAACACATTTTCGTACAATATCTATACATGTATCTATATGTTCTATCAATAGGTGTTATGCATGGTTTTCTAAGAAACTACCCGTGTTTGCACACGGGTCTTACCGCTAGGTATATAAAATAAACATGAACAATTTTGCTGATGTGTCATGATTATAGAGCTTCTCAATGTTGGTTTTGGCTCCAAACTTACCTTTTTTATCAATGAAGCCCCGTTTTGACTACCCGACCCACTTAAGTTATTCCGATCCATATTTAAACTTAGAAAAAAACTGCCAGAGGAAATGGCAGGGATACATGATGTATTTCATGTATCTAATCTCAAGAAATGCTTAGCTGATGAATCACTGATAGTACCTCTTAAGGACAAAGAGGTAAATGAACAGTTAAAATTTGTAGAGAGGCCCCTACAGATTGAAGACAGGAAAATTAAGAACCTCAAGCACAAGAGATTAGTTCTGGTCAAAGTAAAATGGGACTCCAAAAGAGGCCCGGAATATACATGGGAACTTGAATCAGAAATGCAAAGGAAATATCCACACTTGTTCCAGTGGATCTCGAGGACGAGCTCTAAAACAAGGTGGGGAGGATATAACAACCCTCCAAAATATGTTCGACACCCCTAATATATTTAAAATGCCCTTATATGTCTCAATATGTACCCCGTATGTGAAAACCGAGCCTAAAATACCTTTAATTTTGCAAAAATAAAATAAAATCAAGATTTATGTGTCGCTCGCGAGCCGCGTAGACCCTTAAGGTCTCTTACGCGGGGCGCGACAGCTCGGAGTCAGGGCTGCACCCGGTGCTGCCACGTGTCATGCATCGTGTCGAAGCTAGGGCTGAGTCGGACAAGTTAGGGCCTACCCTAGCTGACCTTGTGGGCCGCGTAAGCCCCTTTCCATTTCTTACGCGGGGCGCGACAAACTCAATTTCAGCTCCTATAAATTGGGAGCTCGAGCCTTCAGTCGATTTCGCTCACACCTTTCTTTCTCTCTCGAATTTCTAAGTAGTAGAAGCTATTATCGGGCATAATACCCCCCGAATTAACGAAGTTCTGCCCCGTTGTAAGTATTATAACCATGGTTACGTATTAGATACGCTGCCCGATTGATCCAGGGTTCCGTAATGGTTGTCGTGGTTCTGCCCGACGTAGTCATTGGAATGCCGTCTCGGGGAGGGTATTGCTGATGTAAATATTAAGGGTTATTATACTAACACGTGTGCATTTGTGTAAATTATAGATAATCACCCGGAAACCCTTACAGAAAACCTAAGACAACAATGTGAGTAATCCTCTTTTTGTGTAAACCTTTTTGTGAGTAATCTCCTTTTTGTAAACTGTTTTTACAAAACCTTAAATAATTTACAATGTAATTAAGCAGTGATTGAGTCTTTGTAATTCTTCAATTACTGCCGGTATGTTGGGGTTTTATATACAAAATGTGGAACACGTTACCATTGGACAAAGAGTTAGCCAATGAGTAATATGACCCACCAGTTAGGATTGACAGTACTGAATGAGTAATTGTGTAGATATAAACATTGTAATCGCTCTCAATACTGAAAATTGATAAAACTCTTCTTGATTAAACTGGGATTCACTCACAAGTATTTCCCACTGACAAAATGTTTTTAAACGCGTTTCAGGTAACAAAATGTGATAGCCAACTAGAAGCCAGCTGGACAGCACTGAAGGCTTGGAAAAGTGGCTATAAAAGTTACCTAAATAAAAGAAGATGTTTTATTCAATAAAATAGGGATTTTCCCTATGAAAATGTTTGTAATAAAAACTTGGGTCTTATCCCAATATGTTTAATATTACAAAAGCATGGTATTTACTCTGATAAAATATTTCCTAACTACGGTCCTGATGTAATTTCCGTTGCCAAAATGATAAATACCGATACCACTGATACTGATTCTCGCGGCCGCCTGTTCCCGGGACAGATAGGGGGCGGGGGTTGCGACAGAAGGTGGTATCAGAGCTAAGCCACTGATTCAGCCACAGAAGTGTTCTGCTGACACCAAGATATTATTCAACTTGTTAGGAAATTAATTATGGAAATACGTGCATATCTGTATTTTATTGTTGTGTGTTATTTGACTATCTATTAGTTTACAGTATGAGTGATCAAGGACCTTCCGACGCTTATCGTCTGTTGTCTGGCTCACCTAGGAGCGAAGGCACCTCTTCACACCCTGCCCTATTAGGGTATTCAGCTGACAATGAAGAAGGGATATTTGTGTTTAAGGCTCAGTCTGAAGAGCCATTCCCTCAGAAAAAGAGAGGATGGTTCAGTAGAGGAGCACACGAGCGTAGGAAAAGAATGAAAAAGTTGCAACAGCAGCGAGCCCTAGCAACCGCTAAAAGAGAGACAGATGCCCACACACAGGATATGCTTAATAGAAGCCTAGCCAATTTTCATATCCTAGCAACCACAACTGCCGACCCAAACCTGGTGTAGGATCGTTTTGTGACCCAAACGAGTCGATCAGAAGAGAACTTCACCAATACAAAAGGCGGAATCAAATGTATCGATGTTATTTCAGCTGAAATGCACGAGAAATCACTTTAAACTGTCTTTTGATTAATATTAGATCGATTACAATGCAGTAGACACTTCGGCAGAGCTTCGCTACCGGAATCAGAATCGTTACAAATGTCAAAGCACATCAAGTATTTATAGGCATGCTAATTCCGTTTAAAACTACCCAAACGGAATCTAATTCCGCACGGAATTACACAAGCGAAATCATCAACTGATTTCAAGCGAAATTACCTATAAACACGTTTTCTTGTTTTTCGTGCCCTGATCAATCTAGTACAATACAAGACTCGATACAAGACAAAGTCGACAGACGGATGCACCAACAGACTCCCCCTCGGATGTTGACGAAGTCTTCGGTGTCGAGTCTTCGGTTGTCAAACCTTCAGTCTTTATCAGTCTTCTTGCTCTCTCCAAAGATTCTCCATTGTAAGTATCCTCAATCAATCTCTTTCTCTTTCTCCTAAAATCTCAACCTGGCTTTATACTCTTCTTGATCAGGTCTCTTGATTCTTCAAGATCATCAGCATCAGCAGCTAACGTCTTCAATTCCAAGATCAGAACTTGGCTATCAGAATCGTAACTCTGGCTCTTATCCTGTTTCAGCATCAACGTCTTCAGACTCCCCCTTTCGATAAGCTGGGATCGCAGTCTGGAATTCACTGGTTCTAAAATCGTAACCTGGCTTACATCCTGCTCCGGATCGAAACCTGGCTAACCTGCATAATCTCTACCACAAACATAAGTTTCACAAATTTAAGATTTTGATAAAATTATATCATTTGCAGGTTATTTTTCAGAATGATTTATCATATAAAAGCTTCTGAAGATCACTTGTAAGCAAACATTCTTCATATTAAAAACACTTCTCCCAAACCTTTTGTTCATCATGCTTAGCACTCGGAATTTTGAAAATCAGTTCTTCAACATCAGTTGTCGAAAATCTTTTTGAATTTTTCAAAATTTTATGCTAAAACACACTAAAAATCTTTTTGGAATTTTCTAAAATTTTTAACAGAATACAATAATAAAAAATATTTACATACAATATTTTTGTGAGTTTGTGTAAGAGGATCATATCAGTTTTTGAGACAAATCACCAACACCGTTAAGCTTTAAACATATTAAGTTCTAAACGATTCACTTAGATTGTCAGTATACTGGTCCACTTAAATTTTCACACAAAGTTCAACTATTTCAAGATACGAGATTAATGTTTTAAACACTTAAACTTATTCGCGTGTCCCACCTCAGAATATACTCCCGTATCCAGATCCCAATATTCAGTCTTACAGGTGAGTATACCTAGATGATATCTGTAAAGGGTTAAATTGCGAGGGCCGTGAGAGCTCAGGCTATTGCTTCCGCAAAATCAGAGAGATGACGGCTTCGACTTTTGGTGTGTTCCCTTTAGAGAATCTTTTCTTCAACAGCACATGATTAGCATTTTTCAATGTTTCATCATTTTTTTTGTACTGAGGGCGATGCTATATTTCAAGCAAGCAGAAAGTGTTATACGGGGACTAGGCCATTGCTTCCACAAAATCAGAAGTCCCAGGATAATACCCCAGATATCACTGAGTATAAAGACCTAGTATCTCAGAAAGAGGGATCTTTCAAACAAGATTTCGGGGGTTACCCATATATCCGAGAGATGTTCCCCACGAATTAAGTAAGTTAGAAATTTAAGTTTATATCTTGTCACAATCTACTAAATGTGTAAAAACCTACTGGCACATCATCAGTGAGATCGTTTATCACAATTTTCTTTCCAATTCTTTAGCATGATGTGATTGTCCACTGATGTACTATCATTTCCTCTTTTTTTACAACAAAACTCATTTTTGCTTTTGTCATGTTTTTGGTTTTTCAAAATTTTCTAATGTTTTTGGATTTTCTGGAAAAAAAAAATCTTACTCCCCCTAAAATTCAAAATCATTAAAATTTTGAAAACAAACTGTACAAGTAAAGTGACAACTGATATCAAATCACTTCAATTCGCCATCCACTTGGCATAAACAATCAGAACTCCCCCTCTCAACAAACTATTTTCCCATAAAGATTTCAAAACACTTAAGTTTGTTTTAATCAAAATGGTTTTTCCAGAAAATAAGTTTTGTTAATTTCATAAGACCACTTGTGGGTTAGGGGATTCATTCATCACTTTGTCTTTTAAAAATACCACTTTGTAGGAAATCAAGTACAATTTAATGTCCCTGATTCACCACTTGAAGATAAAACCTCTTTTTCAAGCACTTGTCGATTTGCTTACCAACCATTACCACTTGTAGGTTGAAATCTCAAGATGCCGATTCCTACTCCACACTTACCAATCTGGGAGTTCCGGCATGTCATACTTCTACAAAAACAATTTTCATAAACAAAGAATGATGCCGATTCATGCTCCGTGATTACCAACTTGGGAGCTCCGGCAAGTCAGGTTTTTCAGTTTGAGAGATTCTCCCAAGCCTGACAATTCTTGGGAGATTCCGAGTTACCAACACTCGGTTGCTTACCTGCTATCTTTTTCTCATAAAATTCTTTAACCCCTTTGACCTTTCCGTCAATCATTTTTCCAAAAATGTTTTGCACTGTGAGGTTAAACGCCTTTTCAACATCAAATTCTTTCTTTTCAATACAAAATAATTGATTTGAAATTTTTAGCCCGCAATGGTGGAAAATTTGCATCATCATAAAGCGGTACTGAATTCTCTTCTTTTTTAACAATCTTTGGCTCCTCTGATTTTATGGAATCAGATTCATCACCAGAACTATCACTTGATTTCTTAACAACCCATTTTTTATTGTTAAGTTTCTCCTTTCTTTTATACACATCTTTCGAACATTCACCAATCTCAAAAGTTGAATTTTCAAAAACATTGAATCTGTTTGTTGGTGGTTCGGTTTTCTCAACAATTTTTTCTTTGAGTTTTTCAGAGACTCCCTGTTTTGATTTGATTGTCTTTGGACAATTCCTGGCAATGTGACCAACCATTTTGCACTGGAAACAGGTTCTCGTCTCTATCTTCTTCTGAGCAATGTTTTTCTTCATTTCTTCTTGCTTTTTGGCAAGGAATTCTTTGTTGGATTGCTTTCTGAACACTTGCTCTTTTTCTTCTTCAGATGTTTTTCCTGTAACAAAAACAGTTTTTGATTTATAAATTTTCTCATTTTTATGATTTTTTGGTGGAATAAAACCTATGCCTTTCTTTTTGTAATTACCGTTATGGTTTGGTTTCTTTCGATAACCTGAACCAGAACTGTAACCCTTTTTCTTGTTTAATCTTTGTTGCACTCTTGAGGTGTAAGAATTAGGTTTTTTAGAAAGATTTTCATCTTTTATTTCAGAAATATTAATTTATGTTAATTTGAAAACCTTTTTTATCATTTCAGTTTTCACACCTCTTATTGGAAATATCTCATCAGAATATAATTTGTCAGAATCTTTCAAAGTATATGCCACTTTGATTGGTTCGTCATTCAAATTAGATTTTGATATCAAAAATTCTGTATCATAAATCCGTTTGTCCTTTTTGACTGTTGACTTTGACTGATTGGACTCAGACTTTGACTCTGGTTTGAATTCCTCTGTTTCATCCTTATCTAACACCTGATCGACCACTTTCTTTATTAACTCGGACTCATGATCAGTGTCAGACGATGTGAACATGACATCAATATTTTCTGGCAAATTATCTGAAGACTCAGACTCCCACTGTAAATTTGTTGCCTTTTTTACTCTTTCTGAATTTGGATTTCGAGGAGAATATCCATTTTCAACCGGGGGTGGACATTTGTTATAGACAACACTTGGTTTCTTACCGGAAATCTTCACTTCATCATCTTATTTTGTTTCAAACTTCTTCTCTTCCGAAGTCTTCTCTTCTTTAAACGTCTTCATTTCTTCTACTATGGGATAAATCCTGTCAACCACAAAAGTAGAACATGAGTAACTTTTTAATAAATCATTTACTCTCTTGGTTTCAATTCTCTGTGTTTCCAGTTTTAACTCAAGCTCAGCACACTTTTCAGTGTAATAGTTGACATTGTCAAGCTGTCTCATGTATGCTCCTTTGAGTGTATTCATTGCTATGGCTTGTTCATTGCTTGTCTCGTTGTATTGATTCATGGCTTTGTTCAATACATCATATGATTCTTTCAGCCTTTTTATGTTGTGTAGCAATTCGTTGTTCTGCTTTATCAGAGAATCACAATTCATACACTTCTCAGAAATCTTAACTGCATCAGCATCTGTTTTAATTTCAAATGCTGGAACTTCTGTAACTTTTCTCACTTAAATCTCTTCTTCACCCTTTTTCTTTTTCTCGGCTTCAGCTTGTTTCATATGCCTTTCTTCTTCACATCTCTTCTTTTTATCAGCTTCAGCTTGTAAATGTTTTCTGATTTTTTCTGCCCAATATTCATCAGTATAATCATTAATAACCTGAGCAACACAACCTTTAGCTTTTAAGATCTCTTTGTCAGGACAATAATTATCCCAGCTAAAGTTTTCCAAGCTAAATCCTTCTGGTAATTTTTCATCATCTTGATTTATCAGACATGCTTTATTATCGGCCGGAATATATTTATCCCAAATGAAATCTTTTGATGAACTTCCATCATTTTGATTGACCAGACATGCTTTCTTTGAATCTTCAATCACCTTCCTAGCATGTGCAGTTTGTTGCTGTTCTTGTTGATACGGCTGTTGAGCAACTTGATGATAAATCGCCTTTCGATAGTAGTCATTGTTTCCAAAAGGATTTTGAGCTCCGCTTGCTTCGCGATTTGTGCATTCTCTCTTGAAATGCCCCTTTTCCCTGCAACGAAAACAAGTGACTTTAGATTTATCAAAACCTAAAGTAGAAACATTCGCATCATGGAAATCATCTCTTCCCGTAATTTGTTTAAACTTTTCGGCTCTTCTCAACACGCTTACCAAGCACCACTTTATATCCATCAACTCCATCTCTTCAGCATCAACTTGATCGTAATCCTCTTTTGTAAGCATTGGATTCCCGATCCTCCCTGCAACTAAACTACCATAAGATTCAAGCACGGTTACCAACAAAGACATATGACTTTTAGCTACTTCCTCTGAATAATTTTGATCATTTTCGAGATTTAATGCAATGTTGCATTGAAGTACTTTGCCACTCTTTGTTGTTGAAAAATGTGGATCAAACGTTGGAAATGAAGTAAATCCTGTTTTGCTGCTTGAACCATGAGATGAACTTTCAGAAGAACTTTTCGCATTGAAAGCAGTTTCAACTTTTGGAGAAAAGTTTGTTTTGTCACTAACACCACCTTT
The DNA here is from genome assembly GCA_030545235.1 of Helianthus tuberosus. Taxonomy (NCBI): domain Eukaryota; kingdom Viridiplantae; phylum Streptophyta; class Magnoliopsida; order Asterales; family Asteraceae; genus Helianthus; species Helianthus tuberosus. The sequence continues at coordinate 160,371 of JARYGA010060764.1, forward strand.
AAAATACAACCCAATGTCTTGTTCTCCATCGTAATTCTTCATTCTAGCAATCTTTCTTTGTTCCATCTCTTGAGCTTCAAGATGTTTAATAAACTCGCTTAGCGTGATATTGTTAAAATCAGGTTTATTTTTCAACATCATCAAATACGTTCCCCAAACATCATGTGGCAACGCATCAGCCAGCTTCTCAATCAACTCATCTTTATCTTTGTTGATACCCAATCTGTTCATGTTTTTCACCAAGTTGCAATATCTTTCGATAATCTGCTTGGTGTTCTCTGTTCTCAACCCACGAAATAGATCAAATTCTGTTTTTAGAAGCGACTTTTTGTTCTTGAGCATATCATCACTACCAAGAAACTTAGCTTCTAACTCTGTCCATATCGAAAATGCACTTCCATTATGTTGAAGTAAGATCAAGATGTCTTCTTTAATCGCTTGTTGCAACAAACTAATCATCAATTTCTCATCTTTGTATTTCTTTTTCTCCACATCACTTAATTCTCTAATTGGTATTTTCACATCATTATTACCGACTGGTCTAGCATATTGAACTTCAGTATGTTCCCATGCATCTAAATGGTATGCCTCAACCCAGTTAGCAAAGCGTTCAGACCATCCACTAAAATCATCAATATCCATAAGCTTCGGTGGTTTTTGCATTGTTCCTGTTTCATTTTCAAGCATCGTATTTTGAGCTACAGTCATCGGACTAGCAAAGGCGTTATAAAACTCGTTCTCCATGATTTAGTTTTCAAAAATTCACAAACTGTCAATTTCAAACGAAATACCTTCCTCACATGGAATTAACTTTCACACGGAATCAAGTTTCAAATGGAATCAATCCTCCTTCAAACGGAATCAGCTTTCAATCGAAATCACTTTTTGGAGCGAAATACCCTTTCAAGCGGAATACCTTATTTCGTGTGAAATAACACCTTTTCAAACGGAATACCTGATTTCGTTTGAAATAACACCTTTTTCAAACGGAATACCTTTTGAAGCGGAATCACAATCTGATTTCGTGTGAAATAAGGCACAGTTCAAGCGAAATTATATCAATCTTTCAAACGGAATCACACTTTCGGACAGTTTTTTCAAAAATTGATCATGTTTTACTTCGAATTAAAGTCTGATTCTTTCTAGGGTTTGTTAAAACACTGTTTCGCATATAATGTGAGAAAATCAAGCCATTTTGACCTTGAAAAGTTGTTTAATTTTGAAAATAAGGTGTAGAAATCAGATTTTGCAGCTGAAATGGTAAGAACTCTTCCTCCTGAGCTCTGATACCACTTGTAGGATCGTTTTGTGATCCAAACGAGTCGATCAGAAGAGAACTTCACCAATACAAAAGGCAGAATCAAATGTATCGATGTTATTTCAGCTGAAATGCACGAGAAATCACTTTAAACTGTCTTTTGATTGATATTAGATCAATTACAATGCAGTAGACACTTCGGCAGAGCTTCGCTACCGGAATCAGAATCGTTACAAATGTCAAAGCACATCAGGTATTTATAGGCATGCTAATTCCGTTTGAAACTGCCCAAACGGAATCTAATTCCGCACGAAATTACACAAGCGAAATCATCAACTGATTTCAAGCGGAATTAACCACTTGATTTCGTTTGAAATGACACTGTGTCATTTCAAGCGAAATTACCTATAAACATATTTTCTCGTTTTTCGTGCCCTGATCTATCTAGTACAATACAAGACTTGATACAAGACGAAGTCGACAGACGGATGCACCAACACCTGGAGCAACTAGTAGCCCCTCAACCATTACCCTTGTTTCCCACTCAGCCAATGGAGATAGAAAACAACCCAGAAAACCAAGTCCAAATGCATGATTTCAACCCAGAGGAGATACCTAGGGTACAAGCACCCAATCCCTTAGACCCAGACTATGATTCGTGGTTCGATGATCATAAGGATTATGTGCAACGCTACCACCCAACCGATGAACCCATGCCGAACTTAGCAGCTTACCCAGGTCTGGACCCTCTAGATCCCTACTACGATACTAATGAATACATTAGGGAGATCTTAGAGAATCCGTACCCTCAGGAAGAACCCATGCCCCAGTACCTAGATCTAGTACCAGCACCTGCACCCCCAATGAGTGCAGAAAATGTGCAAGATCTCCGAACTTTCGGAGAAGAGATTTTAGAAAGTAGCGAGAGGATGAAACAGGTTAGAGAACGACTCGTCTGGAAGTACGACGAGCGTAATATGGAGTTCTGGATGAACCCATATCAGTGAAGGCGATGGTGGAGATAGTAATAATAATATAAAAATATATAATATGTGTGTATGAAAAAAAATATATAATATATATGTGTAATAATAATAATAATAATAATAATAATAATAATAATAATAATAATAATAATAATAATAATAATAATAATAATAATATATTGTAGTATAGACCACCTCGTGGTTAGTGATGCATATTAGTATTGTAATTTTAAATTCCAGTATCGGTTTGTATTAGATGTCTATTATAAAAAAGAATAAGTCGCAATGTTCGACGTTTTTGATCAATATGCGTGTTATGTGAATGTTTGCCTTAAATATTATTTTGTGATATTAATAATTGGTGAATGTTTAAAATTCAGATGGACAACGAAGTGAACCAGGAAAACCATAATAATGATAACCAGAGTAACAATAACCTAGATAACGATAACCCAAATAACAACAATAATGGAAACCAAGTGGATAACATTGCCATGCAACACATAGTGGCACAAGGGATAATAGATGCGATGCCATATATTATCAAAACGGTTAAGGAAGCGGAAAATAAAAGTAAACATGATAGTAAACGACCATCTGAACCTGAACACAGCGTAAACAATGGACCCGTACTTCAAGTGCCCATTCCCAAAAGAAGAAGAACCTTGTCTTATGGTTGTTCTTATAAAGAATTATGGTCTTGTAAACCAATGGAATTCTCGGGCAATGAAGGGGACGTTGCATCTCTACGCTGGTTAGAAAAGACTGAGGCAGTCTTAAGAATAAGCAAATGCGCGGAAGAAGATAAGATAATGTTTACTTCCAATCTGTTTAAGAACTCAGCCTTCTCCAGTCTAGAGGAAGTGATAGAACTTACAATATGGAATGGGAGGAATTTAAAAACATGGTAGAAAGAAAATTCTGCCCTCCCAATGAAAAAGAACAGATAGCAAGCAAGTTCCTAAACCTTAATAACTATATAATAATCAAAAACACGTCAAACGTCATTACAAACGGATTTAAAATTGTGCCCTACGGTTTTTCATTTTTTGAAATTTATCTAAAACATCGTCTAGAGATACTAAACACTCCATAAGTTCATTACATTCTTACTTATGGTTCCTATCACATATAAATCGCTAAAAAGTTCATAAAACAACACTAAACACTTGAACAAAATAAACAATCATGTTCAACCATAGTTCATAATTTTCAATTTTATTGTCAAACATTCAAGCCCTAGTATTAAATTTTGATTACTTGTAACTAATTGTGTAAACAAACAAAGTTATAAATAAAACAACAAAATCATTTAACTACAAGTCTAGAACAACCAAAAAACATAAAAAGATCAAACCATTATACATCTATATTTTCTCTTAATTATCACATAAACCAACAAAAAAATCAATAAAGAAACCATACTAGTTCTATATCGGAATTCTGGCGTAATATAGGTCGGTCTTGCCGGAATTTTGTTTTTTCGGCAAAAAAAAACCGTCCGTTCGTGAGCAGTGGTGTCAAGTCAGTGGGAGATTTTTTGGGGCGGGATTTGGAATTGGAATGGGAATGGGTGAATGAGTTTGGGTTATTTTATTTAGTTCAAATTTCTTTGGGTTGGGTTTGGGCTTGGGTTAATAAAAATAGATTGTAGATTGGGCTTTGATTGGGTTAAGTAATTAAGTGAATTGAATAAGTGATTAAAGAATAATTATATAAATTGTGTTATATACTTATCTATTAAATAATAATCAGGTGTTTATTTTTTTTATAAATTCATAATATTTTTTTTTCTTCTAAGTGGGGCAGGTGAAAATTTTCAATGGGTGCGGGTGAAAATTTTGAAGGGGTCGGAATTTCCAGCAAGACATAACACTAAAAATTATTTTTTTAAGGGGTACGCCCACCCACCCACGGCTTGGGATGGGTACGCCCTTGTTAACTACTACCAGAGTGGGTGCCACATATGATATCTCCATGAATTATTTCCAGTATTCAAATTCAAATTAACAATATTAATGAGGCTGTAGATATTCATGTGGGGGACAATCAAAATTGTGTTGGGCCCATTGAAAGACAAACAGATGGTGGCGGACTGCAAGTGGAATAGATATATACATAATATTGTTTTCGAAAGAATTTAGGTGATCTACTTGACGGGTCACAAATGGGTGGACGGGTCTCTGAATTACTTAGGCTGGAGGGTGTGGGGGCGCCACCCTCGCCAGCTGGACGCCTATAGTGCCCCCCCTCCGCCATCCACCACACCCCCGGCGCTATGCCGGGGCGCCATTGAATGCCCGCCATGGTGGTAACGAGCTGAAACGCCATTCAGGTGGGGCCCACTAGTTCGACAACCAATCAAATGTTTTTTTTTTTTTATTTTGTTTAATAGGGGCTCCATCCACACCCTCTAAATTAAAGGGGGGCTCCATCGCTGACGTGGATCCTATGTGGACTTGATAAAGCCCCATGGGGCTCCATCCACACCCCATAGCCTTATGAACAGCAAACGGTCCGTTCACCCGAGGTGGTGCATTAACTGATAATAATAAATCGGAATCGGGTTGATGTTCTTTTTGATCTAGGTGGCACTAGTACGAAGGTAAAACTCGAGGACGAGTTTTTGAGTTTTTCTTCAGACACCGAGAGTATAATGCAGGATTATCTTATATTAAATTAAATTTGAATTTTCAATTTTATTTTATTTAGCTTCCTATTAAAGTTATGACTCTCACCTATAAATTGGGATTTAATGTTTTATTGTTAGTCAGTTTTTTTTGGACTTTGATTATTGTAAAAGACAGCTTTGAGGTCTCTTTGAACCGGATGGTTTGGTATGAAGCTTTTGATTAATTATATAGTTATTAAGCCATTTGATTGCTTCTGTTTCCGCATCAACAATGCTTTTATTTAGTTGCCAAATAGGTGTCCCGTAATAAACCCGATCATTTTTTAAGGTTATATCTATCTATTATACTAAAGCAAAATAGTGGTTGACTTTTTGACCTTGATGTGGCTATTCTTTTTGGACAGATAATTGTGAATTTGGGCGCCATTCTCCTTCTTCCTACCTACGCTTCTTCAATTTGGTAACCTAATCAATTCTCTCAATCAATTAAAGCAAATTGATTACTCTTTAAATCTCAAAACCTAATCAAATTGATTTCTACAGGCTATCATCTTTCACCCACATTCAATTTTACAAACCCTAAAATCTCATATACGGCTTCATCTGTAGCGATTGTACCTGGCCATACCCACTTCAGAAATCCCTAAAACTCAATCATTCGAACTCTCATCTAAGTATGTTTTCTTTGATTTTTATGATGTAATCCGATTAGAGCATCGGTCGATTCTCATTTTCATTCGAAATCATCAATTGCATATTTTCTGATTACTTCAGTTCAAATGGCTTCTTTGTCCGATTCTGTTTTTTTTTTTTTGTAGCATCTGTTGCAAAAGGTGTGTCTATCATCAACAATTATCAGCATACTGATCGTTACATCCGTTGATTCCAATACAAATACATTATCACTGACAGTCTTCAAGGTAAGTTGAAAATCAGAAGCATTAAACTGAAAATTCAATTCTATTTTGGGGTAAAACGATTGTTTGAGGATTTGTTATATATCGATTGATTTATTTTACCATAGTTGATCTTGATTTTTTTCTTATTGTAGCTTACCTTTGATCACCTCTTCTTTTCCTTTAATTTTCAATAGGATGAAACTCTAGAACTCTTTGATTACGATTGAAAGCAAGGTAAGCAACTTTTCGATCTATTGTTTTACGTATGTTGTGATCAAATTGGGTAGTTTAAAGCCCCTTTAAAATCCCTAGGAATGGTCGTGGTCTGATGATGATGATGATAGGAGGAATCGGGTATCTTACTGAGGTAATTTTGTTAATTTTTTTATCTGTCTTTATTATGTGTGGTTTGTATGTGTTGGATAATCATTTTATTATTCATGAAGATTATTCTTTTTGAACTGTAGTATGTTTTATTTGTTAAACATTTTTTTATTATTCATGAAGATTATTCTTTTTGAACAGGCTACATCGTGTATGGTCATGTGGGTTAAAGAATCACAAACGTAATATTGTTTATCCCTTCTGCATTATAATGTTGTTCTCACATAGACATAGCTCACAAAGTGGAAATACAAATAAGAGTTTATGTGTAACTTGAATAAAGATACACCCCTCTCAGTGCCACTTTGGCATGGTCATCTTGATTGTGTATCTGTTAATTCACTGGTTATAGTTTCTAATGGTGTCCTTTTTTCCCCAGGACGCGCCATTTACTATTTGGCGGATGTGGGTCCTCTGATGCATTTTACAGCAAATCTAGATCCATGGTAAATAGGGCTTATAAATTTCGTCCCTTTCTTTTTTATGCTTAGTTGTCTAACGTTTTAATTATTTGGGTAAACATTGTGTGTTTTACAGGCAACATCAAGAAAGAGGTGTAGGAAGCATATGGTCGAGACTGGTGAGTTTGTGGAAGCAATATTGATGGGTCTCTTAGGGATTCTATTACAATTACTATGCCATATATTAAATGAAGAGTTGGTGTACATTTCAGTGGTGATTTTTTCATGACAAAAGAGCTATTTGGTATGCTAAGAAAAGCAAATGAAGACAAACAGTGGCGGAACTAGAAGAAATATTCAGGGGTATCCCAATTTTTTTTTACGGTACATTTATAGAACGGAATTTTTTTACCTACATTACGGGGCAGGGCCGATCCTGAAAATTCAAGTGCCCTGGGCGAGCCAAAAAAGGCCCTTAGGCCTTACCGAATTAAATTTTATAAACTAGTTTTTTTAAGTTATTAGTAGTTAGGTTAACGAATCAATATTGCGCATATCACATTTTAGCTACGCTTTATTATTTAATATTGGCAATAAGATTTTAGGTTTTAGATTGGGCTAGATTTATTTTTAATTTTTAGATCGAAATTAAGCAATTCAAGAACTCAAGAAGAAAATAAATAAAGAATACTCACAACTCACAATTAGCACAACAACAGCGACTTTAGCCAATCAGCCTGTTCGACGATTATTGTTTTGAACTGTTTCAGCAATCAGCATCGATCAATGATCATCAGCGACACCTTCAGCCCGTGTTCAACGACTTGGTATCCTTATTGTTCAGCGACTTCAGCGTTCAGCCTACTCGGTTCAGCAATCAGCACAACAGCAGTAGTTCAGCACTTCAGTCTTCAGCGACAATGCGACATACATCCCTCCTGCAGTCCTGCACTTCAGTAGTTCGGACTTGCATCAACGTCATCATCATTTGCTTGGTTTCGTCATCACTTCAAAGAATTCAAACAATCACACAATCAATTCAAACAATCAAAGTCTTTATTAAACAAACTAATAAAACTGATCAAAGAATTCAACAATAAAAAAAGCTAATGAAAGTTATGAAACTGAAACTAAAAAAACTAAGAATTCAACAATAAAAAAACTAAGAATTCAAGTATTCAACAATAAAAAAACTAAGAATTCAACAATAAAGAATTCAACAATAAAGAAACTAAAAAAAACAACCTCCTGCGGCTGCGATGTACAACCGAATAGCCGATTGTAATCCTCCTGCGGTGCGGCTGCGATGTGCGAGATGCAGCGAATCAGCGAAGGAAGGAGTAATCTTCGATTGTAATCCTCCTTCGTGAGTTCGACAGTTCGTGAGTCCTGGACCTCCTGCGAATTCTGTTCCTGACGTTTGATTATCCCTGCAACCGCCCACTGCACTTGGGTTATTATTTTGCTATTTGGGCTAACTAGTATTGGGCTATCATTTGGTTATTCGGGCCAATATAATCAGTATTTTTTTGGGCTTAATTTCAGTTTGTAAAATTTTTTTAGGGGTGTCCTAGTTGTTGTTGAGGGGTGTCCTTAGTATAAAAATCGAAAAAAAATAAATTTTTTTTACACTAACGGATAAAAGTTGAGCCGTAGCCCGGGCTAGGCCTAGTACTACACTAGGTCCGCCCCTGAAGACAAACAACTCCGTGGATTTAAGCATTTCAATTGGTGAGAAAAATGATTTATGGTAGTTAGTATATTTTCTTCTCCTCATGAATTCACTGCTTATAACTAAAATTTGTGTTTTTTTATTAGAGAGGTTGGTATTATCCTGTCACATTATTCTATTGAGCTTGAAAGCAAAGTTTGTCTTTTTTTACATATTGGGAACTATAGTTGAATTTTGTTTTTCTACTGAAGTGAGTTTTTTTTTTTCCTTTTGCAAGCTCTTGACTTCAATTTTGGATGAAAATGTGCAAATTAGAAAGAAGAACGAGGTGTTCAGGTTATTATTGCTTGTGCTGGGGGTGCAGCCCATTTGCCAGGTTTGTCCTCTTCTTCAATTTTTCATATCTAAATCTATAGATATTAACACTCAAGTATGTTATAAAGAGGGTAATGTTAATATTTTAATGTGTGGTTAGGTATGGTAGCTGCCCTGACACCATCACGTGATGGGAGTTCCTGTACGCGCTTCAACATTGGATGGCTTTGACTCCCTTCTCTAAGATCCCGCGAGTTTCGCGGGTGGTCTAACACACAAATATTAGAGATGAGGTGGTTATCGGCAGTTATATCTCAAAGAGGAGTCTACTTGACGTTGTTTTGGTTGTCTCCTGCGATTGTAGCGTTGGTGACATCTTATACATGTTATTACATTGGAATTCCGCTTGATGCCAGCAATGTATTCATGTTTCTGGCAACGATTCAGATCATTCAAGATCTTAAGCGAGTCCACAGCTTCAGGTATGTTATTATCGCTTTCCATTTTTTCTGAAGTGTAAATAGGTTATTAGGTTTTTTTTCTAATTGGTGAAACTAGAAATGGGTCAACTTAGCTTATGTACTTATCTCAACATGATAACCTTCTGTTATAATTTAAGAACTGTTTGTTGTTCCTGAATGTTATTATGGTTGTGGTAAAGGGCGTTGCTTAGCGTGTCATAAACGAGGACGGCAAGTGTGATGTTTTTCACTTGCAACCCGTGTTGCAGCCAAAACGGTCCAATAGCCAAATCCGAGCCGAATCGTTTTCCTTTGGAGGTTTTTGGTAAATCATATTGTGTTTTTGTATACTACTATTGTTGTATTCATTCTGCAGTATGTGTGTCTGTTGTGTTGCTCGCTGGTACTATTAGAGTTGGCGAAGAATCTTGCTTCATTTCGATTTGATTTTCTTAATGCATATGTAGTGTTTGTTGAAATGTTTAGCGATTAAGTGATAAAAAGTTGCCTAGCAATTGAGAATTCGTTACTTAAATACCAATCATAATTGTCCTCGATCAAAAACAACATTAGAAGGACCAAAGCGATGATAAAAACATCCTACTAAGCTTAAACCCAAGCACAACAACATTATATCCAAAATAAAAATACGACCAAAGCTCAAGTCAGTTGACTTTTCAAAGTTAATCAGTCCATTGATTTTGTGAAAAAAAAATTGGTCTTTGGTAAGTGTATTTTGCTGTATATTATTTTTTATTTAAATCAAATGAAAGACTAATTTGCTTGCTTAGCTGAATGATTTAAAGGTTGAACTCGCACCTCTCCGTCTCGCTAAAGTCGCCGGTAATGCTCCCAGCAAGTTCTATAAAATGTAAGCCAATTTACTTCTACACCCACTCAAAGTATGATATTGCTTTGTAGGATTAATTATCTAATTTAACAGCTTCTCTGCACTTAAATGTTTAAATAACGGATTGCTTTTTCGACATTTGGTTTTCTGCTTTGTATTGTTTCAAATAATGTTTAATGATATGGATTATGATATTTGTTACTTTTTAACTAACTTAGAACTTCCGATTCAGATGCAATCAAATGCCTGTGACTTTAAACATAAATTTGTGGGGAGATTTATTAGTTTTAAATATACATTGATCAACCATTGGTATGTCAATTTATTTTTTGACCTATTGATGTTTTCTAAGAATATCACTTGGTATGTTGTCGGTATTAGTGATAAGTACCAAAAATTGGACTTTATGCTTTTGATTAAGTAGAATATAGTATTGATGCCATAAAAATATGTGTGTCTTGATCTGAGTCGTACAAATATTTTATTTTGCTACGGTTGCCCTCATACTCTAAGCTTCAAACAGTACATGTCATTTGCGCCAACTTAATGTGGTACAAAGTGAAGTCGCAAATCTGCAAGGAGCCTTTTGAGCTTGGTTTTTTTGTCCATCGTATTGAAAATGTAGTCCATTTTTGGTCTTTAAAGTGTAGATTCAAGTTTACATTTTAGGTTAAAATTTTGAGAACCATATTACCTTTAAACAAATAAGCTATTTTTTTTCTTTATGGATTTCTCAGAAAGAAGATATGAAGATCTCTTAAGTACAGTGGACAAAAACTGAAACGTTTAGTGGTGAATGCACAATATTTTGGATTATTGTTTTGAACCTTTATATCTTAAATGTGTTAAAAGGGGATTAAATATTTACTTTTGAACACGTGGTCAACTCTAACAGCAACCGTGGGAACAAAGTTTCTAAGAAGTACATTAGTCATGGGGACAAAAAGGTAATATTTGCTTTAGATTGTTAAAAGAAGAGATGTCAAGGAGGTTCATTTAGATGGAGCTAGATTTCAAATATACATGTTGCTTCATGATATTAATGCATATGGAAAAAGTAAATAAATAATGTCATTCATATGGAAAAAGTATAATCATTCTTCACCACTCAATTTAACATTATTGTAATTAGTTTTGTATGTGCAGAGCAATCATGTTATAAGTTGCATCGAAAAAGTTATAAACGGTTTTAAGTCTGTCCGACTGGCCCTGCCAGCTTCGGCGCCTACTAAAAATTGCACATACAACTTTGACTTATTTTTCGATTATTTGACCCGGCTATCTTGCAGCCTCAAACTACCATAAACATTTTCAAGCCCGATATTCTAATGAACCTATATTAGTATTAATCACTAAGTGATAGTAGTTTGAGATAGTGAAGTAGGCACCTATGAACGGCATGTCTATGTTTTCTAAAGTGTATAGGCATACTATTTTTTGTTTTTATATTGAAGCTTGATGTTTATTATAATCACCATAAGACACTTTTTTTCTTTTCAACACCATGGGAAAATTTAGATATTCACTGCTTTTCTAGAAGACGGTACTTAAAAATGGTTTCATAAACAGCTACAACCATTTTACTATGGCATTCTCTCCTGTGTAATTGTAAATAAAAAATGCTAAATATAATGTGTATTTATTTGTTATCAATAATACATTGATGATGTTTTTAATGCTCTGTTCCTTACTCCAGATATGGGATTTTATTCCCAAACAAGAAGCTCACAAACAGACTCCATTGAGTGATTTTTTTAATGTAAGATATTAGTAAAATTTCATTTTTTTCCTTTTGGATATTTAATGTTTCTTAAGATTGGGAAATATGCCTATGTTGTATTTTATAATTTCTTACTTATTGGGTTACCAGGTATAAGTTGTTGCCCTTTCTAGCTTTGAAGAGAAAAAGAACAATTTAAGGAGCAAGTACACCAGAGATTACATTTGATATCCTATGAGACACGCATATTTAAATGTTTTGAACCTTGATTTTGCTCTAACCTGATCTTCACATGATCCTTAGCATACAATATTTCTACATTTTTCGATCTATATAATAACATCACTTTCAGAGCATGCCATGGGATTTTGATTAATGCCTAAAATTTGTATAGTTTGTCCAAACATGGCTTCATTGGGCTTTCATTGGTCACGGGTCCAGAGTAATCACGAGTCGCTTGTGGCAGAAGAGATCAACTGGACTGATTTGAATCCTTGCAAATGCGGTTATGAGGTTTGAACTTTTAGTCATTGATAATTTATTTAGTTTTTAAGTTGATTTGTTTGATTAATTTTGTAGTTCATTTAGGTTTAATTATATGTTTAATTTTCTTAGTGAATGATTATTTGTTTTTGTCCTGCATCCGTCAATCCCACTGGCTATATTTTTTATTTTATTTTAAAACTGTAACTTTACACATGTTCATTTGGCTGCTACTAAGGATAGTCTTTCTCAGAACTTCAACCAGTTTCATTGTATGAATGCCTTTGATTAGTTTATTAGTCAAAAGAATTAGCGACACAAACATTGATATTTGAGGTGTAGTTTCTTGGGAAGAAGATACAGTGTCCTAATCACCGATTCTGGTAAGTTTGCCCAGTTGGGTACTTGAACAGATCCAGCCGAGGCCATTAGTTGGGTACTTGAAGTAATAACCATGAGGTATTTAATTTTACTAAACTTTTTCTTCTTATAATTATATCCGCTTCTTCTACCTAATATGTGGTTTATGTACAGGGGCAAAGTATTGGTCGTGTTGAAATGGCTCGGGTCAAATTTTGCTAGAATATTATTTTAATCCAGGTAAACTGAGGAGGCTCAAAGACTTTCTAAAGATGAGGCCAGTCGGGTATGTTTTGGCATTAACAACTTAATCTTAATTTTCTTCATAACTTTGTTATTTTCCATTAACAACTTCGGTATGTTTTGGTAAAAACATAGACAATTGTTTTTGTTTTGCTAATAAAATATGGTTGATTATATATGTAGGCTTGGTTTATGCACCTGGATAAAGGTTGGTGATGCAAATGTTACCAATACAGAGTTACTTCTTTTTGTAACTTACTCTTTTTTACTACTATACCCGCTATAATGTTCCTTTTTGTTATTGAGCTACTGTAGTATAGGTTCCCCAGTTTGGAAGTTTGGATTTATTAATGTTTGAAGGCTTAGCTATCATGTTAGTTTATTTTGATAAGTTTGGATTTATTGATGTTTGAAGGCTTAGCTATCATGTTAGTTTATTTTGATAATGCTTGCTGATAAATAAGTTACAAATATGCAGTTTCTAAATCGAGGTAAAGTAGATTATATTACCAAGCTGCCTCAATTTAGCTGATAATTGATGTAGGTTTTGTTTATGTGCTTATTGGTTGTTGATATTATTTTATTCTTTAATTAATGCATCTACCATGTATTTTGTGTGGTACCATTTTGGAACATTTATAAGTATATAGTTATGGTTTATATGATACGTTTAGAATGTTTTATGTGTTTAGTTGGTGTTAAGCCACCCGCGATACTCGCGGGATCTTAGACTAGTTGATCAATATATCGAGTTATTTTAGGGTGAAAAAAAATATTCGAACCCTATTCAAATTGGTTTGGGTCGGGGTGATATATGTTTGGGTCTAAAACCAGTATTTTTTTTTTCAAAAAAATATATTTTTTTGAGTGGGGTTGAAACCAGTTTGGATGACGAGAGATTGAGAGATGAAACTGGTATACAAACTGATGATATAGATAGGGTTGAAAGTGGTTTTGACTTAAACTGGTTTGGTAGTTCAAATAAGGTCAAATTATGAACCAGTTTTTTTTGTCCATCAGTGTAGTTGGTTGATGAAGCTCCAGCCTCTTAAATTTGGGTTGAACTAGTAAGAGCACAAAATTTGAAATTGTGAAAAAAGAAAAGGCCCAGTCCCAAATGAAGTGACATAAGCTCTTGGTCAAGTGCTTATTGGGCTTAAATCCCTCAAATAATTTTTTTTTTTTTATTTCAAATATGGCATCCAAATCCAATTCTTAAATAACCGACATTCTGCGGTGAATCTTTTGTTTCAACTCCATGTTTCTATGCATTTGCTTTAGTTTTTAGATTTTTATATATTTAAAAAAAAATTTAAATGATTTATATATATTCTAATAATTTTTTTAAATGATAATACTTTGTTTTGTTCAAAACCAAAACTCAGTTTAAAACCAATTACAAACAAGTGACAGGTAAATGGGCAACAAGCTGTGTCGTAACCCTTTTTGAATAGCAAAACTGATCCTACTAAGACATTTAAAACTATTCAAAGTAGATTCCGTTCCACCTAAACGTATGTTGCACCAAATAATGAGTAACATATATGATAAATGCGCGATAAGTAATAAAAAATGGATACTAAAATCATGATAATTCACGTCTATAAAGGCAACTAACACAATACCATATAGCTTGAAATGCAAAAGATAGAACTGAAGAAGATGACGTTTCATGTTTCACGGTTAAAGATCCCTATCATAGTGACGATCTCGGATCATATACCATAGTAACTCATTTCACCCATTTCGTTTTACTTCTAAACCCATCAAGCCTCTGAGAAAAAACCCTAGAACTCTTCTAACCCGTTTCTATTTTCTTTTAAACCTAGTAACCCATTTCGTTTTACTTCTAAACCCAACTTGACCCGTGAACATTTTTCCCTATGTTAGAATGACCTAGTTAGACCCATGAACATGAACAAGGTCTTGTTCGTGTTCGTTCGTTAAGAATATTATGTGTTCACGAACGGTTCATGAACCCTTACCGAACCAGATTTTTTGTTCGTGTTCGTTCGTTAAGAAAATGAACGTGTTCATGAATAGTTCACGAACACAAACGAACACAGATAAAATTGATGAAGTTCAATTGTATTTTTCGATGTGAATAATAAGAAAGAAAGGTGGCTGTAGGGTTTCCTATTTTATTTGTTTGGGTAATGAGATAAATAAGAATTAACGAATATAAAAGGTTTAGATAAAATAAATAAATGCTAAAAAATATTTAATGAACAACATAAACAAACGAACATGAACGAATGTTCACGAACACGTTACCGAACGTTCATGAACGCAATTGAACGAATGAGACAGTTGTTCGTGTTCGTTCATTTAACTAATCGAACGGAATTTCTTGTTCATGTTCCTTCATTAACTAAACGAACGAACGTAAACGAAATTCCCGTGGAACGGTTCACAAACTGTTCGCTGAACGTTCGATTCGTTTACAGCCCTACCATTAGTTATTACAAGGAAGCCTAAATTGACTTTTGTATTTACCTTTGTAGTATTTGAAATTAGATTCGTAAACACCCCTACTCACACCTAGGGACGACTTTTGTATTTAACTTTCTAACTTTAAATTCTGATTAAAACAATATACCTTATAACGAGAAATAAATAAACTATACCGAAAAAAATATATAAATACTTTTACTAATAGTAAAAACGTACGCGTTTTCAAAATTAACAATAAGATTTCATTTTTTACCTTTCCTAGCAACCTTGAGTAAAATTTGGCAGTATTGGTAAAAATACGTAAAATTATGTTACTTATAACTGGTAAAAATATTATATATATATATTGTTTTAGTAAAAATGAAAGAATATTACTATTTCTAAAATATTTCAAGAAATACGTACCATTATTGGTCAAAGTGGGACAATATGTCGTTATTTATGAAGGATAAGTTATAATTTTTCCACGCTATATATGAAAGCAATGGTTCCCTAAGAACATCAATTTCATATATTCTATCAATATGCAAAATATAAAATTCTAGTTTGAAACCACACATCTTTTATCGGTACAACCTTTTCCTTACAACTTGGACAAAACTTTTTAGTACATTGTTCTTTCCTTTCTTTAGATTCTTTGAAAAACATGTTAATGCAATTAGGAAGGCTAATTAGAGTAAATACCGTACTCCACATCCGACTAACCAATATGGAGTTTTAAGAAAGGAGTAAGAATCAGGGCCGGCCCAGGAGAGGGTTAAGTTTGGCAACCGTCTAGTGTTCTCTCTTCCATGGGACCCAAGTTTAAAAAAAAAATTATATAAAAAGCAATGAAACA
Source organism: Helianthus tuberosus (assembly GCA_030545235.1). Lineage (NCBI taxonomy): Eukaryota > Viridiplantae > Streptophyta > Magnoliopsida > Asterales > Asteraceae > Helianthus > Helianthus tuberosus. The sequence continues at coordinate 176,327 of JARYGA010060764.1, forward strand.
TATAATTAAATTTAAAAGTTAAAACCTAATATGTTTTTAAACCTATTAATTTATCTTATTTAGTTTAGGCCTAAATAAAATCAATCTCATTTAACTAAACTAAACTCAATAATATTTTAGAGGCCCGTTTTTTTTTTACTCTCTAGGGCCCCCGGCCCGAATTCTCAGGGATTCTTGGAGACACTCTGGTAAGAATGATTACATTATGATGATATATTGTTCAAAGAAACATAATCTTTGTATAATCGTATAAATAATATGTTAGAATGACAACAAATGATCAAAGAATCTTGAAACATTACTTTTCAAGAAAATTTTGATATGATAAGGATTCCAAATATAGCCAAGATTTAGGTACCTAAAAGACAAGTAGAAGAATCATCTTTTAATTTTATTATGTTTTCTTTCTTTTCATGAAAATATGCTATTCTTATTTCCAGCCTGAAATACTCTCAACTATAACATATCACAGTCTAAGAAGATATTAAAAAAAAATAAAACACATCATAATTAGTAAAATAACAATTTTCTACAATGACCCATTATTAAAATTTTCCTTTAGTTTTGTGCTATTATTTTGTAGGTGTAGTTTCACATATTTCTTACAACTTGTAAAATATACAGGGAAAAAGAAAATGTGTAATCTTTTTTTTATTACGGCGAAAACTTATATAGAAATCAGCAAGAAGCCGGAGAGACAAAGGAAAGAAAAAAAGAAAGAAAAGGTGTAATCTTTTACATATGGTTAGAGAACTAGTCCTGCAATTGGTTAACATTTTCGTTGGTTAGATAGAATGGCATCACTTTAGCTGGTCAATGTTATTAGCTAACAGTCTTCATCCAATAGCAGCTGTTGGAGATAATATGGTGAGTGTGGCTTCCACTACCAAAAATTGGTGCTTTAAATCCATCTAATATCTTTGGTGGTGCCAATTAAGATGTTATGTCAACTTGGATTATATATAACATATTCCTCATTATATATTTCTATATCCTACTTTTGATCCACAATATGGTCCACAATATAGAATCATTAAAGATGGAAGAATCAGCAGGGGCGCAGGATCGGGGGGGGGGGGGGGGATTTTTTCGCTCAGTAGTGTTATATATGTAGTTTTCGTATAGAAAATTTTGGGTGTATACGTTTTCGCCCCCCCCCCCCCCCCCCGGTTCTATAGAAAATTTTGGGTATATACATTCCCCCCCTCCCGGGTTTTCGAAGGCAAGCTTCGCCACTGAGAGTCAGGCCATAGGTTGGCAGCAATATACATACAAAAACGATGTCATTTTTAATCCTAAGCCTCGCCACATATAAGTGAGATTAGGGTATATATTTAAACCATAAAAAAACATTAACCCTTATACAACGACTAAGGCCAATATTTGACATGGTTTCCCTTAAAATATATTTTGTGTGCATACATGCATGCGTGTTTTGGTATAGCATCTGAAGTAATAATACTGCCAAAGATGACCAAACTTGTTTGAGGTGTGGTCTTTGAGCAAGAACGAAACATGCGGTTTTGTGGGGTCTTTTTGTTGTATATAACCAAAGTAGAGAATCAGTTTATAGCACAAAGAAATGGATAGAAGAGAGCAATCATTTAAGCTATATTAATCGAACTGGCGAACTTAAGTTGTTTTAAGTGATTTATTATGCAACCAAACTTATTTATTAATTATTTTGTGTTAATGCATGGTGGTTGCAGAATTGCATTTGATATAGTTAATTGTTGAGAATAGGTTCAAAAAAAGTTGTAGGTTGTGCATTGTATGATCATTTATCCATATCCATGCGCTTGTAAACTGTAATATTTACCATGGAATTAGAAAGCTGAGTAGCTGACTCAATAGGCCCAAACCCAAATAGAGGAAAATGGTCACATTTAGCATGCTTCCCAAATGCAACACAATAATTAGAGGTGCAAGATATGATTAATGCTTGCACAGCTTATTAATCCCATTCCAAAAGACATATCCATGAGTTATAAACTTATGGTATTAAAATATTCATCACTCTTTGACTTGCACAGAAATAACTAATTCCCATATATTACCAAGGAAAAATCAGAACATTATATATACCAACAAAGTAACAATATCCCCTCAAAAGAGATTCAATATTGACTCAAATTTTTACTACTTCAAGTGCAATTTTACACGCTATTAAAACACTTGTAATGGGTATACAAGAATGACCTTGACACTTTGTTAATGAATAATGATAAAGCAGTCGTTTGGCAAGCCGACAAACATCCACCGATGCTTTAGTCCTTACCCAACAACGCCCATAGACAAAGCTTGATGGATGCCACATTTCAGTAGATACGGTTTTGTAAATTTTATATGGATAATCGTTTGAACAAACAACTATATGAATAGAGAAACTAATGGTATTTAAAATCCGGCGCGTTAAACATTATATAAAATGTTTTATGAAGATGCTCTTTAGCTCTTTTTGTGGTTCACAAAACATGATGACGTGTATATTATTTTGCCCTCTTGCCAATATTCACCCAACTGGACAAGAAGCCCCACCAGCTTTTCCTCCTATTTATAAGGAGCTTCCATTGACAACATCCTTCAAACCATCCCTTGACTTCACTTCACTTCACTTGAGTTCACTTCTTCTTTGACTTAATGGCATCAAGCTCCATGTATTCAAGTAGCTCCACTTCCACTTGGACCCCCCAACAGAACAAACTGTTTGAGCGAGCGCTAGCAGTGTTTGATCGCGACACCCCTGATCGGTGGCAGAAGATCGCAAGGGCAGTGGGCGGTAAAACCGCAGAAGAAGTGAAGAGACACTATGAAGTGCTGATTGAAGACCTCAGGCACATAGAGTCTGGCAATGTTCCCTTTCCCAACTACAGACGTTAGTCTGGCAACAGTGAGTTAAATTAATAATAATGTGATCCATCACTAAATACAAGATTTAATATTTTCAGGGCATACCTACCTACTAGTAATGTCCTGTTGATTTCATATACTGTATGCATTGTAATGTTAAATCTCATCATTAATTATAAGCTTTAATTCAATGTCAAAATTTATATAAATGAAGCCTGCAATTCACAATTTCATGTAAGATGCTCACTACTGAAATTGCCATCCCCTTTGATATCTCTTAAATCTTCAATCTTGATCAGGACCGAGAATTTGCATTGGTAAGACTATATGGTGTGATGTGGCACCCCCCTCTCATTTGAAGAGTTCTCATTGGCCTATGGGCTGACAGTTTGACATAGGTGGTGCACGCCGTCTTCGCCACTCAGGGGCGAGCCCTTGGCGCCCCCTATAATGATGTTTAACACCCTTCCATGCTGAGGTGTACGTGGGTGTTAACTCGCTACACTCAGCCTAATGACATCGAGTGATCACTCGATCATTACTTTCTAGGGGAATCAATGGCGAAGGTGGTTGCTATGTTTAGAAAAAAAATGGAAGTGTGTGTTAAACCTGAGGTCGTTTACACAAGTGAATCAGGAACACACAACTCAAACTAAAACTCTTGCTCAATAATTTTGATAAGTAGCAAAACAAATCGAACTTCAAGAATAAAAAGAAAGGAATATAGCAGAATAACTTTCTGAAACAAGTTATTTTCTATTAACTCAATGCATAAAGTAAATTACAAAGACTCCATATTTATAATACTAGAAATCCTATACTTTGACTAATTTGACTCTCATACGAATTCTAACTCTGACCAAATTAGATAACTCTAACAAACCATTTAACTAGTAACCTTCAACTTTGTTTTATCCTTATCTTCGTAAAAACATAAAAGATAAACAAAGAAACTAACTTAATAATAAAGATATTAATAATTATTATTATTATCCTTGATCTCCTCCAAGCCACCCCATGAGACCAAAACCGAACCACCCTTATACTTTCAAGATTAACCATTCGGGTCCTTCATCCAAGCCACCCCATGAGACCAAAACCGAACCACCCTTATACTTTCAAGATTAACCATTCGGGTCCTTCAAGTTGGTATTGCACCAAGTTTCACACTCCCTCTCAATACCAACTTCGATTGTTCCACCAAGACCTTTCACTTCCCGTAAAGCTCGCACTTCTTTGAACTTAATTCTTGGACTCGCTTTTATCACAATATCTGCAGGGTTTTTTTTTCCTGGTTACAACTTTACTAGTTACGAGATTACCTATCAAAGCATTATTTAGAACTGCATTACCAGGTTTTAAATGGGAAACAACTTTTGCTTTCTCAACTTCATAACCAAAAATCATGGTATTCAAAGCAATTCTTCCATCCAAACTTGATGCACGCTCCCTCTCGAACTCAACTCCTTCGTCTTGACAAACCATGATATAAGACGAAACTTTCTCTTCGCGCAATTCAACCAACGCGGTTTCTCTCTCGTCTTGTTTGGTCACAACCATGCTTTGATTAACCGTATTTTCTTCTTCAACCACTACTTCCTCGTCATCTAGATTCAAAGTAACTATAAATGATTCCAAGGTTGATTTTAATTGATCCGACTCGGGCACTACTTCTTGACTAGTCAACCAATAAGAGTCTACATCAAACCATTCATCTAAAAACTTTGGTTTGGATTCGGTGATGGCTGAAAAAGCATATTCTTCTTGAACCTAAGCCATATATGCCTCCGCATCCCACGGTTCTTCTTCTTTAACCACAGCCGCGTTTCCTTCCTCCTTAGGTTGCCGACAGTCTTTTGCCATATGCCCTTTGCGTCCACAATTATGACACTTATACGGAAATCGTTTCGATCGATACCTTGATTCTTTTTCTTGGTCCTCTTCGTCTGATGAATCTTCTTCAGAAGTTTCTCTTTGGTCCCTTTCTGTTCCATTCTTTCCTCTTCGATCGGTCACTTTTATCCCTGTATTTATCCTTGCCTTTCGTGTCATTACGGTTCTGATTTTTACTAAACCGATTCTTCTCCTTTCTCCCAGCATATAAGGCGGTTTCAGTCTCGGTTTTAAGTGACACCTCAGCTAACTGTTTTGCTAAGGCTTCTTGCCCAGCAAGAATATTTTTGAACTCGGTTATACTCGGTTGGGTCGCCCACCCTTGGATAGCGGTAACAAAACTACGATACTCCGACCTTAAACCGTGGATGAGTATCCGCTTCATACGAGCATCGCTAACCCGAGATTGTGGATCAGGTTCTCCAATTTCACGACATAATTTTTTTTTATTTTTCGAAAATATTGTGAAATAGGAAGATCACCTTGGGACGCCGTCATTAGTTCGCCTTCGACTAGTTGCAACCGAGCATCGTTTTTCTTTGTAAATAAGATTTCAAGTGTATCCCACGCTTGCTTTGGGAATTCCAGATCTTGAATGTGATCAAGAACATCATCATCAACCGTTGTCTTGATGATGAACATCGCCCGACCCGCTTTTACCTGCCACTTCCCGATAGCACTGTTGATATCGTTTGTGGGTTGTCTCGTCTCGGTACCGTTCGTTACCTGCCAAATATCTTGACCTTGAAGATACGATTTGATGCACGTC
>JARYGA010060764.1:182038-225995 GCA_030545235.1 Helianthus tuberosus
TGATTCCGCCTTTGAACTGGACTTAAACTCTTCTGATCGACTCAATAGGGTCAAACAACGATCCAACAAGAACCTCCACCCTGACACGTAGACGCCACGCAGACCATGTAGGCTTTTCCCTCCACATCAAAAAAACTTGGGGTGGTCAAGGGTAAGGGCAAAACCCATGTTTTTTAATTAAATAATTTATTTAATTCATATTATCCTCTTATAACAAATCATGTAAATGAATAAAAATATTTCTATTAATTATAACAAAAAAAAGACTAACATTTTTTTATGAAATAATAAATAACATAAATTAAAAAAAAAGATATAAATAAAAAGAAACCATTACATAGTCTAATTATCATTATTGTTGTTGTTCCGTTGAATATGTCAAATGTGTTCAACCAAATCTGCTCGAAGTTTGTTATACGTCTTTTCATTAAAAATTGTGCGTCTTTTTTCTCGTCTTGCTTCTTCACCGATGTCTATAATATTTAGTTGCATATCCTCTTCGTAGTTTTGGCTAATTGTGTGCCCTTCATCCTCCAAAATCATGTTGTGTAAAATAATGCACGCGTCTATCACATTTCCAATTTAATATTTTTCCATAAACCTACAGGGGATGTGCATAATGTGCCATTGTTTATTCAAAACTCCAAATGCGCATTCAACGTCTTTTCTTGCAACCATTTGAGCTTTGTGAAACTTTGTTCTCTTATCATCTAACGTTGTATCTCGTGTAAACGCTTTTACAAACACAACATATTCATGGTAAATACAATCAACTAGCTAATACTCGTATTTGTACTCCACGTCGTTTACAAAAAGAGATGCATTCGGTCCAACCCCGTTAATGTAGTCATTGAAAATGGGTAATTGATTGACAATATTTATATCGTTATTTGAAGCGGCCACACCAAAGATTGCATGCCAACAGTGGCGGACCCAGGATTTTTTTCCTGGGGGTGCGAATTTTTTTTAAAGATTTTAGACCCCTAGCTATATAAAAAAATCGGTTCATAGTGGGTCGGATCGGGCCGGGTCATGTAAAACAAGTAAAAACAAACAAACAAAGTTTAATGGCGGGTCGAATCAGATCGGGTCGGGTCCATTTCAATTCTCAAACAATCAAACTCTAGTTCCTAACTTCCTACTTTTATTTCTCTTAATCATTCAATTAAAGAACAAAAAAACTTATCTATAATATACCTTGGTCTTTAATTATTTTACAATTTTTCTAATGAACAACCAACAAAAACAAAATGTATTCAAACTAAACATTTGAACCAACAAAACCAATTCTTCACACGGCTACAAACCAATTCCTAATGTCAACTAAACAACCAGTTATCATTTACAATTTTTCAATCAGCAAGATGAACCGTGACGCAAGTTGGATTCTACCACAAATTCCTAATGTCAACTAAACAACCAGTTATCATTTACAATTTTTCAATCAGCAAGATGAACCGTGACGCAAGTTGGATTCTACCACAAATGATTACAAACCCGGAAAAAAAAACTGGGAGTTATTAAATCAAACCATGTAAAACTGCCCAGAAAAAAAGATGATCATGCAAACTATTTGAGTCCTTTGAAATATCATCACAAACAGGTGAAACAGCAGATTCTTCTACGGCTCTACATGATCTTAAGGATTTTTATCTCCCAAAAGCCGAATCATCGCACGTGCTTTTGCTTTCCCTTTATCATTTGCATTACTGGAAAGTAAAACCAAAGGCAGAAGCACATCTTCATCCATCACTAACTGGCGGTATTGAATACTGTCCGAGCATAACGAGAGAAGAATATCCAACGCGTGTTCTTGTTCCTCGCGGTTGTCGCTATCAAGAGCTTTAATAACAACAGATATGCACCCCTTGGTCTCTGCAATAATGTTTTTGTCATCTTCATTTTCACAGAAATTAGTCAAGATTGCTATGCAGTATCGGGAGAGTGAATCATCTTCGGAAAGCGTAACAAGTTTCGGGATTAGTTCGGAAGAAACGATTAAAGAACGAATGTTTCTTGTTGAAGTCAGGTTATAGAGAATCTTGAGGGCCGGTATTTGAATTTCTCTGCTTAGGGTATCGAGAATCTTGAAAATATAAGTGAGAGAACCTGAAGACGCAATTTCAGATCGACAGTTTTGGCAGGCAGATAACTCTTCTGTGATGGCAAGAGCTTCTTCTGTTACATCTGATTCAAGAAACTCAGCTAATAACTGGTATGCATCTTTGTTCAAGTATTGTATACCTCTGCAAAGAAGAAAAGCAGATTATTTTCTGAATTAAATACAAAAAACTGACATATATATTGACAAAGAAGCCCGTGTGTCAACCAACTCGAGTTTTTATTGTTAAGCATCAAATGTAGAAACTTAGCTAAAGTGAAGCATGTCAAACAGTCTAAATGGGTCAAACGGTAATAACCATTTTACGGTTATTTCTGTAGAATTATAGTTAGCCACCACAAGTTAGCTACTGATCGTAACCATAAGCTTGAATTGTTAATTTCTTAGAACAATAACCATATATTAATTAAGAGCATATTAAACATAGCCCTTAGGGTTATGGTTAAAGTATAATACACGGATGGTCCCTGTGGTTTAACAAAAAACTGGATTTGGTCCCTAGCTTTTCAAAAGTACACGAATGGTCCCTGTGGTTTGCGCTTTGTAACGCATTTAGTCCCCAACCAACAAATCAAAAGGTTTTAGCAGGTCCAAGTTAGAGACTAAATGCGTTACAAATTGCAAACCATAGGGACCATTCATGTACTTTTGGAAAAAGTTGGGAACTAAACGTGTTACAAAGTGCAAACCATAGGGACCATTCGTGTACTTTTGGAACGCTAGGGATCCAAAGTTTTGGTAAACCACAGGACCATCCGTGTACTTTACTCAACAGTTTTGAACCAGTTATTTCCAACAAGTCGACCCAACCAGATCTGGTCCGTTTTGATCTGGCATATAAGAACTACTATTCTAACTCAAACCTGTTTTGACCCGCTATCCAACCCGCCCATATTGTCATCTTTAAATATTTACTGGCACCCATGAAGTGAAGGTAAATTAACACAATCTCTAAAGTAGCATGAATACCTGCATTTAGTGACCAAGACTTGCAACAACGAACATCCAATCCTTTGAGCTTTCACATCGTTAATGTCGTGTGAAACCTTCAAGAATCTCACTAGCGATCCCACCAAGGTCTCGCAAGAAATCGATTTGCAAGCTCGATCATCATTTTTCAAACGGGTCATGAGATCTTCAACAAACTTGCACCGAGACTCCCATGGAAGTGCATCATCTATTTCTGTAGATAATTTATCATCAACTTCAGGTGTATCTTCAACAACACCACCATATTCCGAAGAATTGAAAGAACCCAGTGATGAACTACTATAATCAATGGGAAGTTGAAGACGACTATACATAGAACTTAAACTATTAATTGAAGAACAAGAATCTTCCCAATTGTTAACATCATTAGAAATCGGAATAAATGGATCCGAAACGGTGATTCCATTAGCTCCACACCAGTTTGAAATTTGCTCCTTCATGGCGGTATTTGGCATCAATAAATGATTTGATAACTTCTTATTAGTTTTCGGGCATGTATCGTGACCTTCTTCCAACCATTTCTGTATCCACGTTCTTTCAAACGTTTGACCTGAATCAATGACAACAGGATCGTACATTAGTTTGTGAGAAAGGGAACACTTGAACTCTTCAGGTGGTGTGGCCGACATATCCGTCTCACAGTCAACATGAAAGTCAACCGTTTGGGACCGGTAATCTTGATTTTGCACATTGTTATCATTCTCTATGGGTCCGGATGTAATTGATTTTCCATGCTTATTAAGCAACTGTGAAAGGTACTGTAGAATCTGCTTCTTTTGTTGTTGTTGTTTGTTGCTTCCTTCATCAAGTTGTTCTTGAAGTTTCTTGATGGATCTACGTTCGAGTAAAAGAGCTTTTTGGGATGTAATTTGAAGCTTTCGAGCGGCTATTCGAATGCACTCCTTTTCGGATTCTTCATCTGAACAGTTTCCTGACAGTAATGATTTAACAGCTTTCCTTGCTTCTTCTTCTGAGGGATTTAAACTAAATTTGACCACACTAAGCTCCCCGATTATCTTCGCAATCTGTAGGCAACACGTTTTATCAATTTTCAAGCGCATAAAAGCGAGAAACACGATACAAAATGAAAATTTCATATTTCAAAGGGTTACACGAGATAGTGTTTGGATGAGTTTCTGGTGTTGGACGGTAGAATTAGCAGTAAAAAGATTCATATATACATTATACAGCAGGGTGCTGTTTTTTCTTGCAGGTTTGACCAAAAATTCAAATTAATCCCATAATAATAATTAAATTATGCACCCAAGATAGAACATGATTAGGGGAAACTTGATCTCAAACAATTAAAATTAACAAATAAAATAAAAACAATCTTATTTTGGGCCCGGGGTTAGCCCAAACCCCCCGGATTGTAACGGGCCAGTAACTCCTCATACAACAAATTATGCCCGTTTGAAGTTCGCACACGTTTGCCATGATCTCAATGTACTATTATAAACTTTATTGGTTGATAATTCAAAGTATCCAGCATTAATTTCATCGTATAATTATATAGTTTTTGGCTTTTTGCAATACCATATAAATGAACTAACCTTTGATGCAAGCATCACAAGGACCATTTTTTGAATCTCGCGTAAATTCTTTTCCAGCGCGTTCTTTAACTGGTTACATCTTGACAAAACCGTATTTCCCTTCAGTGCCTTGACATATTCAAAATAAAGCAAGATCAGAAATTCTAATCCTTCCATTATAACTAAAATGAAAATCATAAAATCCCAATTGACACATGATCTTTTTAACACATACCAAGTAAAGTTTACTCGACTCGCAGCAGTCTCGAATCAACCCTTTGGCTTTATCAAGGTCGTTAGTTAAAGAGCAAAGACAATCGAGCCCAGACGAGCATCGAGGCTTTGCAGCTTCTATCTCCGGGATTATTTGACTAACCCGGACCACCAATTTAATTAACTGTGTGCACATAGCACTATGCACCTAATCTCACAAATATACCATAGAACATATGAGCTCTGTGCCCCATAATATAAACAGTATGTTACAAAACTAACAACAATTAGCAGCAAATCAGTACCCTGATGTCATATGGTGATGGTAACCTATCCACAACTTCAGTAACATTAGTCCCCATTAGTAAAAAAGAGCAATCCTAATTCTGCACAAAAACTTTTGTTACCAAAATTTGTCTCTTTTTTGTAAAAATGATAGCTTTTTTATGTGAAAATAACATAAAAAATACTACCTTTGGCACTCTTTTATAATATGAAGACATATAGTTCATAAAATTAGGTAATAAAGAAGATTAAACATACCTATTGATTGTGATGAACACTAGGGCTGTTCACGAGCCGAGCAGAACCGAGCAAGGGTCTGCTCGAACTCGGCTCGAATTTAAACCGAGCGGCTCTGCTCGGATCGAATTTAATGAAACGAGCAAAAATCGTTGCTCGAACTCGCTTGGTTTACAACCGAGCAGCTCGATTTTGCTCAGTTTCGCTCAGTTTCAGTTTCAAATTAAAAAAAAATGGTATTTACGAACCTGAAATTAATGGATGGCAGCTGCTCGTGTGCGGCTCCGCTGCTCGTCTGTGCGGCTCCGCTGCTCGTGGTGGAGGTGGACTATGGACAGAACGCCTGTGCTATAATAAACAAATTAATCGATGACAACTACACAAAAAAAGGAGATTAAATCATCATGAAACAGCAGGAATCGATCTAAAATGCGTTGAAATATCGAGTTTGAACGAATTCAAATGCTGAAAACAGAGTTTGAAAGGTTTGAACGAACCTGAAATGATTACATGAAGATGTTTGAAGTGTGAATTCGATCAATCAATAGGATAATTAGCAAATTGAGATGAATTTGTTGAAGACACCCTAATCGAATATGAAGAAGACAACTGCTCTTTTGTTTAAATCTAGGGCAAAAGAAATTTATGAATTAGGGCTTAGGAGTTAGGGCCGGTGGAGTGGTGGGCTTAACATTTTGGGCTAACTATTATTTGAGCTAAATACAAAATATTAATCCATAAATTCAATAAAATAATAATTACAAGAAATAATATATTACATATATATATATATATATATATATTAAAATATAAAGTATAAAAAATTCGAGCCGAGCCGAGCGGACCTTTGCTCATACTTGGCTCGTTTTTAAATCGAACCGAGCGGATTGGCTCGCTTACAATCGAGCCTAAAACTGAGCGAGCATTTTCCGAGCAAATGTGAGCGAGCGACGAGCGAGCGGCGAGCGACGAGCAGTTTGCCCAGCCCTAATGAACACAGGGACTCTGCTTAGCTGAAAACACCCAAATAACCAGAAATTCTTCTTTGTTGAAGTTCATAAAAACCTAATTCAGAATTGTACCCAAAATGTTAAATGTTCAATCTTTTAGAAACCCATCTTCTGGAAAGAGGAAATCAATCTTCTTTTTATAAAAAAATAAAGATAAAACAAAAAAAAACCTGAAAAAATCAATTTTTTTCTGGGTATGCTGTTTGTTTCAAAGATAATCAAGAAAGGGACACAAGAAGTTTTCTTGATCATAAACAAGGTACAAAATCAGAGTGATGAATAGACCTCACCACACAGAGTCAAATCAAATGTTTGCCAATAAATACAAGAAAAATTAGGAAGAGTTAAGGAAGATGCCAAGAAACAATAATGTGGGAGAATGGAAGATCACCTTCATTGAATCAACACCACACTTAAAAAGATAAAAAGCATCACTAAGAATAGAGACTTTTCATGTCAACTAATTGAGAATAGTGATGTGGGTCTCCCACCTTTAGCTAGTGACAAACCACAGCAGAGGAAGAAATAGCCATGTTGGTACATCACCAAAACTCCAAAAGCTAATAATAGTAAGACTTTTTGAGGGAAAACAAGACTTTATTTGGTCAAAGAGTATGTAGACAAACTATATATGGGCTCAGTCATTTTGGACTTACTGGTCTTACATCAGTTTTGGCTCAATGACTTACTGTTCTTACGTCAACCCTCAATTTTTGCAATAATTTGTATTTATGTCTTATTTAAACTAGCAACAAGCTTTTTAATATCAGTATATTATATAATTATATAATTATATTATATTATATATTATATTATATATTATATAATAGTATAATTTGTAACAAGGTTAGGCTTTGAGGTGTTGTCCCTCATGTTTTGATGTGGTTTATGTATGTTATGTTTGTACTCTTGTATTTAATGGTTGTACCTAATCTTGGGTATAAAAACTTTTTTTTATCTTAGACCGTGGGGTATGGTGGGGCTTGGGTTGGGGCTTGGGTTGGGCATTGGTTGACATGTGGAATGGGAAAAAAAACCCACGCCCATGGGGTATGGTGGAGCTTGGGTTGGGGGCATGAATTGACACATGGCCATTAAGAACCCGCCATGTCACCTTGCTAGGCGCCCCACGCCCGGCTTCAAACCCACGCCAAAGGGGGCCACGCCCAAATCCAAGCCCCAACCCAAGCCCTTGGGGTGGTGAATTGGGCGTTTTCCCCCAACCCACGCCCCAACCCAAGCCCCATACCCCATGGCCTTAGATCTCACTCTCTTAGGCTATGGGGTGTGGATGGAGGAGCCCCATTGGGCTTTATAGGTGCCAACTAGGAGCCACGTCATCGCCATGTCAGCATGGGGGCTTTATCATGCCCCCTTTAATTTGGAGGGTGTGGATGGAGCCCCATGATTACCTAATTATTTTTTATTTAAATATTTTTTTTTAAATTAAATGGCAATTTTAATAACTACAAAATTAAAAATAAAACCATAATTTCATCTAAAAAAACATTACATACTAGGAAAAAAAAACATAACATAGTAGAAAAAAAATACAACAAAGTCATAAAAAAACATAACATACTAGAAAAAAAAAGGCAACGTAGTTAAAAAAACTACATATATTTGGCCCGAATTTGTGCCTTACGAGCCTCCAAAATGACTCGGTCCTCCTCCAATACATGTGACAGATCCCTTGCGAGAAAGTCCATGTCTCTCGCAATTTGTTTCTCCATTTTCATTTCTTGTTGTTTTTCCCGAATGGAGATTATTTGCTTCAGATCTGCCTGGAACTCGGTAATCTTTGACGGGTCATCTGATTTAGTAGACTTTCCACGTGCCTTTGCCTTGGCTTTACTTTTATCCCTACCAGTTGGACGAGGCAGCTCTTGGGGTTCTTCAAACTCGTCAGTACCCTCGTTTAGATTAATTACTGTACGAGCATCTGACCCAGAAGGTTCGGTGGTGGATGTCGATTTGGACCGTTTGGATCTAGGGCGGGTTGGGTCGAACGGTGGCACAAGGTGCCACTTTGGAGATTTGCGAAGAAGCTCCCATGTGGTTACTTGGTTAAACATATGCCCATGGTGCATTCTATACTCGGTGTGGGCTTCGGTCATGATATCGACATCGTTCGCACCACTTCTCCTTCGAGTGTTATTGATGAGGTTATTGTATATGCTATTGAAGTTGCTAACCTTCGTCCTCAAAGCCCCCCACTTTCCCGAAAAAGAGTCGGGGGTTCGATACACGCCACGACCCATTGCGGCGAAAAACTTATCGCGTATACGACCCCAAAATGCCTTTAAGTCTTGGTCGTCTCCTAAAAAAAAATTATTTAGACAAGCATAAAAAAATTATTTACACAAGCAAAAAAAAATAGTATTTTAGACAAGCATAAAAAATTTATTTACCAACAATCTCGTCCTCCGACACGTCGAGCCAAGCTTTTGCCAACTCGAACTCTTCCTTAGGCGACCAAAATTCTACCTTCTTTGTCGCACGTTTTTCGGTCTCATCCTTCTTTTTATGGCTTCTTTTTTTGATAGAAGAGGATTCGACTTGGGTTTCGGGAACGTATTCCGGTTCGCTTGTGTCTTGGGCGGGTATGTTTGGTGGTGGCATGTTTGAGTGGTGGGATGAGGAGAAGTTGGTGGCATTGGATAATATCCAAACTCCCCCGTACGCGGGTCTCGGCGATAGCGGTCCTCTTGCTCGTTGTTTTGCAAAGTTTGCCAATACGGATTCGTCGGATCCCATGGGTTATTTAGGTTGTTTGGAAACATTGTTGGAAGTTTTAAAAAAAATGAAGAGAGTTGTATAAAAATGGAGGTAGAGAGTGAAAGGAATGAAAGTAGAAGGAATGATTTATAGTGTGATTTTATAAATAAAATAAAAAAGTTTTTTTTTTAATTTCTGACCGTTCAACGGTCCAAAAAATCAAAGTGCCTCGGTCCCTGTGCGTTACCGCTCGCCATAGCGGTGGCGGAGCATGTATGGCGCCCCGGCTATGGCGCCGGCGGTGTGGGTAAAAGTGGAGGGGGGCGCTATGGTGGTCGATGTGGCGGAAGGGTGGCGCCCCACACCCTCCAGCCTTACATCTCTGTTGGTCTCCGCCACCACCATGACCTTTGGTCTTCGCCATCGGCTGACGTCGTTGTCGGAGTTACAGAGACGTCCGGTGAAGCCATGTGGTTTTGGAAGCCATGTGGTTTATGCATGTTATATTTGTACTCTTGCATTTATTGGTTGTACCTAATCTTGGGTATAAAAACCCTTTTTTCTATCTCATATCTCACTCTTTTACATCTCTTTAATTTTTTGGGAGACACCACCACAGCCACTGTTGGTCTTCGCCACCACCATGACCTTTGGTCTCCGCCGCCGGATGACGACGTTGCTGGAGTTACAGCGACGTCCCGATGAAGCCGTGTGGGGTCTGTCGTGAGTCCGTTGACTGTTGAGGATGTAATTGGCTTACATGGTTTGGCTTTGTGGTCTTGTACTTCATGCTTTGTTGGTTGCTTTTGGATGTTATGTTTGTACTATTGCATTTATTGGTTGTACCTAATTTTCTACTTTTTGGGAGTCACAACCCTAGGCACCATTGATGCTTTTTGTTTTTCCGGCTATGGTGAGGCGTTAAAAATCGATGAAGATGACTTAATGTTCGTCGGAGATGTTTTTTTATGGTTTCTGTGTTTTGTGATTCGGTGGAAAACATTGTAAAAATAGTGATACCCTTTCTATGTCTTCGAGAATCTTGATGCTCAAGGGGCTATGATGGTTTCCTGAGCCTTGGTTGTGGGTATGAAGTTCAAGTATGTTAAAACGATGTAACACCCTTACTATTTTTAAGCGGATTTAGTTTTAGATCACGAATATAATCATGTAATTATATTTACAATTACATTGGAAAATACGGATTTATTTAAAACTTTTCTTAATAAAAAGAATACAACATAATGTATAAGTTCATCGTTTAGAAATAACGACGAAGCAACGTGCGGAAGCTTCATTTAACTATGTGTTCGGTTCTTGTATCACGCTTGATCCTCATCCGGAGCCCGTAACAATCACCTATGATCAAAACCAACGTAAAAGTTAGTTTTGATAGATTAATATCAAGTTATAACAAGGTAAATGGGACCTACGGTCTGAACCGTAGGTCACGCTACAGTCCAAAACAAACAAACAGCCCCTCCAGACCGTAGCCCATGGTCTACGGTCTGAACCGTGGGTCACGCTACAGCCCAAACAAACAAACAGCCCTTCCAGACCGTGGCCTAAGGTCTGAACCGTGGGTCACGCTGCAGGCCAGCTATTCCTATTTTTCAGTTTTGGTCCTTTTTTACGAAAACGAGCGTAACTTTCGAAACGTTTATCCGTTTAACCTCACGTTTCTTCCTACGTGATCGTAATTTGATTATCCATCATATGAAGTTAAAATCCTACATCTAAATTCACAAAATTTTAGATTTCAAGCTCTCAGCTTGAAATTCAATTATAACTCTTTTTGACTCGTTCATGATTATATCAAACAAACTTGTTTGTTGCCTTCGATTTTTCGTGAACATATTATTACAATTATTTCCTATTGTACAAGGTTCAAATCACGGGTTTTTA
Organism: Helianthus tuberosus; assembly: GCA_030545235.1. Lineage (NCBI taxonomy): Eukaryota > Viridiplantae > Streptophyta > Magnoliopsida > Asterales > Asteraceae > Helianthus > Helianthus tuberosus. Next base: position 193,051 of record JARYGA010060764.1, read on the forward strand.
CGCATCATTGACCCGTTTTTTATTATAATCTTATCTTGACCCGTTGAGGGTATTTATGCACCTTTAAGTATAAATCTATATATAGGTGTACCTGGCTCGAGTCAACATATAGACCCGTTTCAAAACCTTTCGCTATTAATCACTAGTTAGTAGTGACGCGAACCTTATGATAATTCTTATGAACACAAAACTCAACAAGCGATTATCAAATGTTATGGTCAAATGGTGTTAACAACACCATTTGACCCATTTAGTCTAATTGACCATTCGTCCATATAGGATGGTATTTAATTACCATTTCACCCCTTTTAAACCTATCCCGGTTTTCTCTTTGAACTATTTTTACTTAAAAACCGGTTTTTTTATTTGTTCGTCATTACATGACTAATTTGCCATTTTACCTCTTTACCATATTTCATGATTTCTTACCATTTTCCCTTGTTCCGACTCGCATTAAATCGTGTCGGAACATCATATTCCAATCACATAATAGAATTCATATACAATACTTGCAATTAAGTAAATTGTAAATAATGTAAAGGGCGTAAGCTTTACTTACCTCTCATTCGATTTCGCTCATTCTCCGCGTTTTCAAGCCGTTTGACCCGCTTCTTTTCCCAAGCCGCCACCTAGCTCGCTTAGCGTCAAACTATCATCATCATTTACAAGGTGGTTAGTTTAGTCTTTAACAATCACGACTATACCACCTTACTTATTTCCTATGTCGAAACTACTATTCGGCTTCTTCATTAGTTAACTTAACTTATCAAAAGTTAACTACTTTCGATCACATGGTTTACATAATTAAGTCTAAATCAACATGATATTTAAAACTCTTATCTTTTCATATTTCGCATAATTTGCCATATTATTCAAATGTGCGTTTCACTCGAAATTTCAACATTTTATCTTTCATTTAGGCATTTTATCAAACACCTAATGGGCATAATTTTACACATTTACTAACTAGTTCATAACTAGTCATTTTTACCAAGATTAACATTAACATCCATATCGATCATGTATGAACAAGTACCCAAATCATGTAATTTGCTCGAGTGCCTAGTTTCTACTATCAAATATGATGATCTTATACATGTGTATATCATCATCTTCACTACATAATCAAAACCCACTTGTCTAAGTGTGGCAAATCATCAAATAATTCAAATCATAGCAATTTTACTTCAAATTTCTACTTAGGGTTTGTTCCTAAGCAATCACACTTCATTAATTCGGCCATAGCCTCTACGATTCATGCATAGATCGCATCATGCAAAGTTAACTAATTTTCACAACTTCATGAATGTTAGAAATTCGACATACCTTACGATCCCCTTGACTTGGTGATCGTTTCTATGTATTCACATCCGAATTTGGCCTTCGTTTGATCCTCCAATTTGAAGGTTTTGTTGAATTTAGGGTTTGGCTCCATGGGAGCTTGCTCCTGCTCGTGGTCACACACACACACACCCACTAGTGTGTGTGTAGTGTTTTGATTTTAATAAAAATAAAGTTTCAATCCTCCTCCTTTGGCCCCTCTAGTTTGTAACTTTATAAACTAGGGTTATTACCCAAGTTTTCTTCATTGTTTTAAGACACATATTTAACTAGGTTGGTATTCCTAGTTACTTGGTGGGTTCGGGGAAGTTATAACCCGTTTTATTTTAGGTCCCGTTAACTCGGGCCTCTTGTAACTTTATTTTCGTATAAACATTCTTTCGCCCCTTTTTATTTAACATTAGGTTTATTTATTTAAATCCTAATATTTACCGGGTAAATTTTACTACAAATGGTATTTTACCCGTCTTTTAGTGTTAACGTGGTTTGATTACCAAACCCGTTTTCGGGGTGTTACAAACGAGGTGTGCATGCCAGCTGTTTGATGAAATGCTTTGATGGTTAACTTGCTATGATGGTTACTCGAGCTTTGGTTATGGGTGTTTGTTAACCTATGTGTGCTTTATGTTGTTGTACCTCATGCTTAGCAAGTGTATTGTGAGGCGGTGATGATGTATTTTTGGCGTGGCAACTGTGATGCTTGAAAGCAAGCAACCACAACAGTAGCCATAAAAATACGACCTGAGCCTGAAATGTATAGGCTGAGACGGTTGGGTTGGTTGGGTTACCCAGACCAGCGAAATTAGCCTAAAGGATTTGGAAAAAAACTGGCAAAGGAAAACGGTTGGGTTTGCTACTTTGCTGGGTCGGTTAAACCTGCCAAACCAACCTTAAATCGTGGATGGTACCATATAGATATCTTACCGGATGACCAACCCATGAAGATGGTTTGGTTGGTTTCAACTATTTATAAACACACTACTTTGAATTACAGGATGAATCTCAAGATCCGTACAAAAGGCAACAATGTGTCGCCTTTTGGTTCCAACAGAATAAAACGTGCCAAGACCAGGTTCCGAGGAACCCGACATCGTACACGGGCTATGTAACACCTCGTAAAATCACGTCCAATGATGTATCGACACGTGTAATAAACCCTAATGAAGTCAAACATTGAATTTAAGGGACTAATTTTTTCGAAAAATTGAAAACTTTGATTATGAAAGGACTGGAAGTGTTAGCATACCTAAAATAAGTTCTAAATAACCTCTGACGATATTTATATTCACAAATGAGCCATTTGGCGATCGAGTGTAGCCGTTTGCGGAATTAATTGAAAGTTTGCGCAATGAAGGGTTAAAAGCGTCAACATGTTAATTCTTACCTCTAAGTGACTGTAACACCTCGTAAAATCACGTCCAACGATGTATCGACACGTGTAATAAACCCTAATGAAGTCAAACATTGAATTTAAGGGACTAATTTTTTTGAAAAATCGAAAACTTTGATTATGAAAGGACTGGAAGTGTTAGCATACCTAAAATAAGTTCTAAATAGCCTATGACAATATTTATATTCACAAATGAGCCACTTGGCGATCGAGTGTAGCCGTTTGCAGAATTAATTGAAAGTTTGCGCAATGAAGGGTTAAAAGCGTCAACATGTTAATTCTTACCTCTGAGTGACCCTTTAACAAACTGGGAGCATCATGGTAATTTATTATACTCTATGGAATGCAAATTATTGGCCGTCTAAGGTTTTTATGCCTATAAGTAAGGTTACGCGCAACTTTGCAAGTTAGAGGGACTAAAAGTGTCAATATGTTTAATTATACCTCTGAATGACCTTTTAGAGAACCGGAAGCATCGTGATGTTTAATAATACTTCCAAGAATGCCTAATATGGATTAGATGAGGCTTCAATGCTATTAAATGATAAGATGCGCAAGTTTGCGCAATAGAGGGACCTAAAGCATCAACTTTTGAATCTACGCCTCTTGGTGACCATTTAAGCGAACGGGAGCGTAGTAATATTTAAGTATATGCTTGGGAATGACCATTATGGGCCATGGAAGGTTTGGATATCATTAAACGACATTTCGCGCCACTTTGAGTGATTAAAGGACTAATTGCGTCAAACTGCAAAAGTATGTCGATTCGTATGGTAACGGACCTTCTGGAATATGACCATGAGTTAAACATACCCTAATTATCCCTTACCTAGCTTAGAAATAGGCTTAGAGGTGCTTCGTGCGCAAAAATAAACTTTTAAGTCATGCAGGGACTAAAAGTGTCAAAAAGTGCACAAGTTTGCATTTTCGCGCATATCTCACATTCTGAATATATCCGGACACCCAAAAATTTATATAACCACTAAAATATTTTATTTTAGTGATCGGCATGATAAAATTCCATTCGTCGCGTAATTTGGGTCGTTTTTCGCATCCATTCGTGTTTCGTCGTAATTAGACGAACAACGTGACCGTACGGCCAAACGAACCGACATCCGACATATTTTTGAGCATGTTTCGTGTCCCCTATGTTTAGGCATCATAGTAGAGCCTTGAAATGAAGTTAACGGGCTTTAAATGTGTCAGAAATGACAAATAACAAGTGCAGGGGCTGTTCTGTAATATTTCAAAGTTGCTGAAATCAGTTTTATTCAAACCCGCTGCTGGTTTCTGGTTTCCTCTCACACATAATTCACTCTAGGGGCTACCCACTGACTTAAAAAGTGGTATAACACCTGTAACAATCTCTCAAACCCTTGAAACACTTGTCACAATCTTGTTCTTTCAAAATCCTATAAATAGGAGTGAACACCCACTTGAACATTTGCACTTTTCTTTTCAAATATGCTTTCTCTCAATTCTGAAGAGGATCCTAGACATTTTTGGAACCTCTATTCAGTCCATTGGACCCTTATTAAGAGCCCCAGTAAAGGTACTTGCACTTGCTGATTAGGATATACGGCTGAGTATAAATTGCATTTTTTAAGCTCATATTAAGTGAGAGGTACTGTACGTAATTGGCTGGAAGCTCAGGGCGTTAATAGTGAATCTTGCAAGTTCTAGATGCCTAAAGTCTGTTGAACAAATGTTATCTTTCTGTTTTAAGATCCGCCTGTGGATCCATCTTACATTCCGTTGTAATATTAAATATTACTTTTGAATCGGATTGTAATATATTTATCCTTTGCTTCCGCTGTGCATTTAAATTGTGTTGTTTGATCTCAATGACACAGTAGCACGTTCTTTGACCTTCTGAGTCTAGACTTAACATAGGAATACTCCCATCCCTATACGGAGAATTATTGCTCTCAGTTCTATATATTTTTTTTATTTGTCGCCAAGCAAAGAAGCCGTAACGGAAATTCTCCCCATTTGAAGCCTAGGAAAGGCCGAGCTTCGTACTGCGACTAGGATTAACGTACAACCAAGGAGAAAACATTCAGAAATAAAATAAAGAAGAAACTCCTTTTGCTGATGTTCGTTTCCTTAGTAAGTCCTTATGAGGGCATACGTATCTCTCAATCCCTTCGTGGGCAACACTATTTCTTTCAAGCCCCGTTTAGGGCAATTCTGTACCTCTTTTAAAAATCCTTGGAATGTTTTATCTAAATGTTATTTACATCATTGTATATGAACATAAAATATGAATAATAACATTCCTTTTATAAGATCTACCATTATGATAAAATGTCAAAATCTAAAAAGGACAAGACCTAGCCCATGTGTCATTTTAAGACAGGGCCAAGATGGTAGTTCCCCAATTAGATTCAGATCCTTAATAACATCTCAATTTAGGATTGTTCTGCGTTAAATATTAAAAAGAATCTTAAAGGTAAAACCTAGCCACATGTCATTTTAGACATGGCCAAGATGGTAAAACATATTCAAAAGATTCAAATCCTTGTTAACATCTGAAAACATGTTAACATTCCTGACAACAGTGATGCGATAAAATCACTTTTTAAAATTGATCAGCCAGTATATATATTAAAAAGAATCTTAAAGGGGTATAACCTAGCTTGAATGTCATTAAAGACCCGGCTACGATGGTAAAACCTGTTTAAAAGAGATTCAGATCCTTGTTAACATCTGAAAACATGTTAACACTACTGACAACAGGTGATGCGATAAAATCACACTTGTCATCTTTATATTAGGAACTTCCAAACCCCTTATTTAGCCTAAATGATCAATAGGACTCATGGCTAATAAACGTCGAACATGATGTACACATCAAAACACCCATTTGGGATGTATACCTACGGGCAAAGATGTATACATGAAAAAGATAGTTTTATTTCATAACTTCTTGTCAAGGCAATGAACTATGAAATTTTTCCGACCCAAAGGATCATTGATTATGTTTTAAAATTTCCCTAGTGACAAGGCCTCGGTGCCATCAAAAAGTCCTTTGGAACAAGCCCTTGTGCTATATATAAAATGTCGGTACGACATTGACAGTCGTGACTTATGTCCCCTGTCTAATAAATATGAAGAATTATATTCCGTTTAAACGCCAAAGATGGTTTATTTAAAAACATAGGCCAAACATAATCAAATAAATTAATACTATCTATTGGCCTATATGGTTTATTTGCACCATGGCTATTTAATTATCAAGTTCGACAATTCACTATATAATTAAACAAATTATTATTACTTGGATTGTAGCCTTCAAAGCTTCACCATGGCTGACCCATCTGAAGCTCACAATCATCCAGTTGATCAGAATAATGATGCAAGACTGAACTTAACGGGCACCGAGTTGCAGGCTATGATAGATCCAGCCGTAAACAACGTCGTGGACCGTGTATTAAAGGATCATAAGCGAAAGTGCGATAATACCCCAAATAAGGGTTACAAAAAGGGTAAGATCGGTTCAAACTATAACCAATCCAAGCCAAATGAGGCAAAACTCAAATGTAAAACCTGCGGGAAGAAGCACTTCGGAAAATGTTTCTATGAGCAAACCAGGGGATGTGTCATCTGTAAAGAGATGGATCACAAGACCCATGAATGCAAGGACTTAAAGGACGCCACATGCTATGGTTGTGGCGAGAAGGGGCACATAAAGACCCGCTGCCCAAAGAAGGCAACTAAAGGGAAATGCACTTTGGAGTCACAAGCTAGGCCTTGTGGGATTTGTAATAAGGAATGGCACAAGACCTTGGAGTGCCAAGACATAAAGGACGTAACCTGCTATGGTTGCAATGAAATAGGGCACATCAAGACAAATTGCCCAAATAAAACCAAGAAGCCTGGGGAGGCTAAGAAGACCAAAGCTGGGGGCTCTCAAATGAATGCTCAAGAGGCCGTTCAGGATGGTAATGTCACAACAGGTACTTTCCTTATCAATGACGATTATGCTAGAGTATTATTTGATTCGAGTGCAGATAAGTCTTTCGTAGACAATAGATTTAGTAAATTATTAAATCTGTCTGTTAAAAACTCTAAGCGTTAAGTATGAATTGGCCGATGGTACCTCAGAGACTGCTTCAGCAATATTAGATGGATGTTTTATATCCATTAGGAATTATTCTTTTCCGCTATCCTTGTTTCCGTTAAAATAGAGGGACTCGATATAGTGATAGGAATGGATTGGTCGTCTTAAAACCAAGCCCATATTGTGTGTGATAAGAAACAAGTAGTTATCAAGACTCCTTATGGTGAGCCTTTAACAATTCAAGGAGACACATGGTACGGATTGCCTAAGCACTTGTTGAATTTGGTATTTAATACCAAAGCTTCGAGTATGGAAAACTCAGAAAAGACAAACAACAGTCGCAATGCTAGAGAGGCGACAAATGTTAATGGTGCATCAAATGTGAACCTCAATATTAATGGAGTTAATCTCCAAAACTGTAATTAACGCAGCTGTTAGAAAGGCTAAGAGAAAAGTCATGAAAAGGTTCAAGAAGCCGAATGTTGTTTGCTCTAAAACACATGTCGCGACTCATGAGAAGAGCTTTATTCATACTTCAAATACGAAGAATAAACCAAACAAAATCATATATGGCAAGGAACCCCATTTCTTTTTAGGATATACTTAAATGTACTTCGTCTCTTGGAAGTCAAGAGACTTCAATAGTAAAAAGGGGCCATCGATTGCAGAAAAATTGTTGGATGAAGTAGAAACCATTAGGTGTATCAGCGGTTATGCTAGAAAGGACACGGTGAGGTATGCATCACAGTCATTCGATGGCAATATCCTTAATTAGTGAGGACATTAATGAAGTCCACAAGAAAGAACCTCTTATACAATATGGGATGGTCCAAGTTTTAAGGACCTTATTAGAAAAACCTATTATCCGTATCACGAGATGGAAAAATATGGAATAAAAATTTTCTGACTCTCACCATAAAAGTTCTAGACTGTCGACAGTATGTTACAATTTTATTTCATGGGCTGAGATAGTACCCTATTCCATTTACCCAAAATCTAAGCTTAATGCAAATAATTATTGGTGGTTAGCAACGGCAATAAAAGGACACATTAAGGTTTCAAAGCCTGCTCATTATAAATCCATTACGGATCTACCTCAGTTACTCACGTTATATAGATTAAGAAATAACCAGTTAAAGCTGAGACTGCCCTAAAATTGCCAAATATTTTGCAGCTAAGTTTAAAAGGATTAAAAATGGAGGCGTTTAACCCTCCTGATGAATTATTAGAGGCAGTTCACATTAATAATGACACCAGATAAATCCCTTATTGTGATTTTATTGCTAAGAGTTACGTTTGGGTTCAGGTACTGCTAAGTCTCTCATAAGATCATAAGCTTAGCAAACTTTTAGAAATTTTCCAGTAAGAACCCCAGATATTAAGTGTAAGATAAAACTTACAGGCGAAATCATAAGAACCATTTCTTCTGTTTCTGTCAGAAACCTTCAGTCGTAGAATTTTAGAAGTATCCTCTCTCTATAGGAAGTGCGTCAGCATATATAGTTGATATCTCTTTAATCTCTATCGGTTACGAATACCAGATGGTACGATAAAAATGCCATATCAGGATTGGTGTATCTTAATATGTTCCATAGATTGCTTCCATGCCTGATCAGTATGGAGGTTTAATGCATGGGACCACAAAGATATTCTGATGGTCATATGGTACTAAAGTCAGCTAATGGTATTCAAAGAAGATATCCATAATGGAATTGACCAAGTAAAGGTCTTCGATTAAGAAATTCGTGGACTCGTAACATAAATGTGTCACTCATTTGACACAAGCAAGGATGGATGAACTGGAGCCTGAGATTTGGAAAATCTCTGTAACCTCCTTGTATCTTGATTATCTTCTCTTAAGATTACCCTGTTTACCTCCTGAGAGGCAAGTAGAGTTAAGATTTATATCCCATTTAGGGCTGTATTATTATGAAATCTCCAAAACAGCTAGTACCATCATTGGAGGAATCGAAACCCTGATTAAGTAAGTTTTAAAATAGAGGATTCATATAGCCTAACTCAATATTCTGAGAATTCGGTATAGTTAATTAAGAAAGACGATTAATTTTGCTTATGCATTGATTACTGCAACCCTAATTAGGCAACAATTAAGAATTGCCATCAGCTGCCCAGGATCGTCGATTTGTTCGACTAACGGCAAGGATTAGCTATTCCTTAAGATTAGTTTTAAGCAGTGGTTGGAATAACCATCTCACCTTAAATTAAGCTTTTCTATAATAGTTGTCATATAAGTATCAAGGCTGCTCCTTTGGAGACCTTGTATAGATGGAATGTTAAACAATTATTGTTAGACAAAAGTTTGGTAAGTCCAATTATCAGGATCTAAAAGTTGCCTTCGAAACAATGAATAAGATCAAACAAATCCATAATCATCTGTAAGTTGCCAGTATTCGGCAGAAAATCAAGGATTAATTAAAGTAGCAACCCTCCTAAGTTCTTGTTAAGGAATAAGGTTCAACAAAAGATATCACCCTGGAAGGGTGTGCCAATTTGTTAATTATCAGGCTAGTTAAGCTCTGAATATATATAGAATCATTCAAGGGAATCGAATGTATTAAGATCAGATAGCTCATAAGCTAAAACCTATTTAAGGAGCTTGGCGGAGCTCGCAATACATTACACACTAATGATTTAAGGATGTGTTTCACCAATAAGTCGAGAAGCACTATCACATAATGATATGCAGATTTATGATATGATGAGCAACCTGTATCGATTAAGGATCGACAGGTTAAAAAGCTCCAAAAGGATACATGTACCTAATATAAAGGTCACTTTGGGAGCTTGGAGAGGCTCCAGATAGGCTATAGAAGTTAAGTCCATTATGCGACAAAAAGAACTTCCAGCATTTTAGCAAATCTCGAGGTGGAGATTTCTTTTAAGGGGGTGAGGATGTAACACCTCGTAAAATCACGTCCAACGATGTATCGACACATGTAATAAACCCTAATGAAGTCAAACATTGAATTTAAGGGACTAATTTTTTTGAAAAATCGAAAACTTTGATTATGAAAGGAATGGAAGTGTTAGCATACCTAAAATAAGTTCTAAATAACCTCTGACGATATTTATATTCACAAATGAGCCACTTGGCAATCGAGTGTAGCCGTTTGCGGAATTAATTGAAAGTTTACGTAATGAAGGGTTAAAAGCGTCAACATGTTAATTATTACCTCTGAGTGACCTTTTAACAAACCGGGAGCATCATGGTATTTGATTATACTCTATGGAATGCAAATTATTGGTCGTCTAAGGTTTTTATGCCTATAAGTAAGGTTATGCGCAACTTAGCAAGTTAGATGGACTAAAAGTGTCAATATGTTTAATTATACATCTGAATGACCTTTTAGCGAACTCGAAGCATCATGATGTTTAATAATACTTCCAAGAATGCCTAATATGGATTAGATGAGGCTTCAATGCTATTAAATGATGAGATGCGCAAGTTTGCGCAATAGAGGGACCTAAAGCATCAACTTTTGAATCTACGCCTCTTGGTGACCATTTAAGCGAACGGGAGCGTAGTAATATTTAAGTATATGCTTGGGAATGACCATTATGGGCCATGGAAGGTTTGGATATCATTAAACGACATTTCGCGCCACTTTGAGTGATTAAAGGACTAATTGCGTCAAACTGCAAAAGTATGTCGATTCGTATGGTAATGGACCTTCTGGAATATGACCATGAGTTAAACATACCCTAATTATGCCTTACCTAGCTTAGAATATTTTATTTTAGTGATCGGCATGATAAAATTCCATTCGTCGCGTAATTTGGGTCGTTTTTCGCATCCATTCGTGTTTCGTCGTAATTAGACGAACAACGTGACCGTACGACCAAATGAACCGACATCCGACATATTTTTGAGCATGTTTCGTGTCCCCTATGTTTAGGCATCATAGTAGAGACTTGAAATGAAGTTAACGGGCTTTAAATGTGTCAGAAATGGCAAATAACAAGTGCAGGGGCTGTTCTGTAATATTTCAAAGTTGCTGAAATCAGTTTTATTCAAATCTGCTGCTGGTTTCTGGTTTCCTCTCACACATAATTCACTCTAGGGGCTGCCCACTGACTTAAAAAGTGGTATAACACCTGTAACAATCTCTCAAACCCCTGAAACACTTGTCACAATCTTGTTCCTTTCAAAATACTATAAATAGGAGTGAACACCCACTTGAACGTCTGCACTTTTCTTTTCAAATCTGCTTTCTCTCAATTCTGAAGAGGATCCTAGACATTTTTGGAACCTCTATTCAGTCCATTGGACCCTTATTAAGAGCCCCAGTAAAGGTACTTGCACTTGCTGATTAGGATATACGGCTGAGTATAAATTGCATTTTTTAAGCTCATATTAAGTGGCAGGTACTGTACGTAATTGGTTGGAAGCTCAGGGCGTTAATAGGAAATCTTGCAAGTTCTAGATGCCTAAAGTCTGTTGAAAAAATGTTATCTTTCTGTTTTAAGATCCGCCTGTGGATCCATCTTATATTCCTTTGTAATATTAAATATTACTTTTGAATCAGATTGTAATATATTTATCCTTTGCTTCCGCTGTGCATTTAAATTATGTTGTTTGACTATAATGATATCAACTACGTCACGATACTCCCTACCGGGCCCACCGGTAATACGTGGAAATATCGGGGTGTGACAGTGACCTTTTAACAAACCAGGAGCATCATGGTATTTGATTATACTCTAGGGAATGCCAATTATTGGCCGTCTAAGGTTTTTATGCCTATAAGTAAGGTTACGCGCAACTTTGCAAGTTAGAGGGACTAAAAGTTTCAATATGTTTAATTATACCTCTGAATGACCTTTTAGCGAACCCGAAGCATCGTGATGTTTAATAATACTTTCAAGAATGCCTAATATGGATTAGATGAGGCTTCAATGCTATTAAATGATGAGATGCGCAAGTTTGCGCAATAGAGGGACCTAAAGTGTCAACTTTTGAATCTACGCCTTTTGGTGACCATTTAAGCGATCGAGAGCATAGAAATAATTAAACTCATGCTTAGGAATGCCTATTATGGGCCATGGAAGGCTTGGATGTCAGTAAACGACATTTCGCGCTACTTTGTGCGATTAAAGGACTATTTGCGTCAAACTGCAAAAGTATGTCGATTCGTATGGTAACGGATCTTCCGAAATATGACCATGAGTTAAACATTCCCTAATTATTCTTTATACAGCTTAGATATAGGCATAGAGGTGTTTGGTGCGCAAAAACAAACTTTTAAGTCATGCAGGGACTAAAAGTGTCAAAAAGTGCACAAGTTTGCATTTTCACGCATATCTTGCATTCTGAATATATCCGGACACCCAAAAATTTATGTAAGCATTAAAATATTTTATTTTAGTGTTCGGCATGATAAAATTTCATTCGTCGCGTAATTTGGATCGTTTTTCGCGTCCGGTCGTGTTTCGTCGTAATTAGACGAACAACTTGACCGTACGGCCAAACGAACCGACATCCGACATGTTTTTGAGCATGGTTCATGTCCCCTATGGGTGAGCATCATGGTGGAGCCTTGAAATGAGGTTAACGGGCCTTATTCGCGTCAGAAAAGCCATTTAACATAGTTCAGGGACTGAAACTGCACATTCTGGAAATTGTTTGCTGGGCTGGACTGTTAGGCGGGCCGCGTAAGGCCACACAGACCCCTACGCGGGCCGCAAGACCTGCACAGATGCAGAAAACAGTTCTGGTTGCTGGTTTTGATGAAAACTGATTTTCATACTCACAATTAACAATCTAGTGGCTGTTGTGGACACCCATAGATTACCAAAAATAGTGGGTAATATGTGTACGATCCAGATTTGATCATGTTTATCGAGGAACGATCTTAACGGTCCTCTAAATCCTATAAATACCCCATTGATTTTGGGTTTGATTTGCACCTTCATTCCTTTCTGCTTGTTCTCTGAATTCTTGGAGGATCTTGAGCTTCTTGAGAACCTCCTTCAGTCCATAGGACCTCTTGTAAGTATCCTTTCATGCCTAGTTAATATTATTTAGCGTTTATAGCCGAAAAGTCAAGCGTTTTCGATAAACGCTTTGACTTTTAAACGGTTGGGCCATTGTTCACAACGAACATGGCTACGTGACCGTAATTAGGTAGGTGTTAAACCCTCAAAAGGGCACCTCCTAATTACCACGTTTACTTAGTTAAATTGTCGGGTCAAATAAAAGTCAAACGGGTTAGTTTTAAATAAAATTCATAACAATTAATATAGAGGCCATAAAATCAGTTTTCTCACTTTAATAACTTGGTAAATATTAATTGAACATGTCTAAGCATGTTCAACCCGGCAATTCTAAGTATAGGCTCGGTTCGGAACCGAAAGTCGCAAAAGTTGACTTTTGCTTTGACTTTTAGTTCTGACCCGATTTAGCTTAGTTTAGATATGCCTTAGGATTCCTTTAGGACCATGTTATAGGTTAGTGTAACCCTCTGAGGTTATACAACTTGGATCCTTAGTTATCCTATTCATTTACATGTTCCCGTTATATGCTTAAATGTTGACCATTATGCCCTTTTGACCCTAAAACGAGAATTTTGAAAATGTGAGAGGACAATAATCGTTATTACTGATTTATAAACTTGTCCTTAAAATTTGACATCAGTTTGAGGTCTAGATTAGGAGTTATGCTCAAGAGCGTAAATAAAAAGCTTTTTATTAATTAAACGGCGTAATTAGCATAAAGCCTATCTAAACCCAATTTTTGATACCAAACTTTTTACCTACTGATGTAAAATAATATTTTGGGATTTTTGAAGATTTTTATTTATTTTTAGGCTGAGCATAACATAGGGTTCTAGCCTTGATTCGGTAATTGCCGGTTTTGCCCTTTTGGCCATAAAATGAGTTTTACATAACATTTTGATACCAAACTTTTTTGATACTGATTTTATATGAGAAATAAAATAGTTTAAGCTTTCTGGAATGATAAAAATATCAGCTTTTCTTATAAAACCCGGAAATCGCTTAAAATCGCCTTTTTACGCGTTTTTAACGCATAGTATAAGTTAAAACTATTTTTAACATATAAGGTTTGATACCTACTGATGTTTTAAGTAAATTTTCATAATTAAGTAGTAGGCAAAAGTTTTAAACTCGGAATTCTAATTTTGACCTTTAAAGCTTATGTGAAATTACCAAAATGCCCCTTCGGTGCATAGTTTGGATATAAATAATAAATTTCACTTATATGTAATACCCTACTGATATAACTTATTAAATTAAGTATTTTACTGATTATATCAGACCAGGACCTCAGATTATTATTTAACCTCTCTTATAACCTTTAAAATGACCAAAATACCCCTACGGGGCATAAATTGATTTTAAATTCTTTTTGGGCATAATGGAAGGTATCCTACTGATATCACAACATATTAAAGGCATATTAACTTAGGAAACCTGTTCATGACTATTTTGGTTACCCGCTACGCACTTTTCGCGTTCGGATCGGCTTATGTAACTAGTTTGCATAAATTAGCCGAAACGGGTCAAACCTTATATTTTTATCTCAAAATCCTGAATGTGTTTAGTTTACCCTTATTACACAAGTATACAAGCTTGTCGGGTCTAAACCACATTCTAATCCGGTCTTCGCTTAATCATGCGTTTTGAACCGTATCCTCCTTTAAAACTAACCGGTCTAAGCATAGACTTAATTAAGACCCGTTAGGAATCTAATAGGTTATTAAAAACCTTCGTTCCAGATTAAGAGCCCCAGTAAAGGTACTTGCACTTGCTGATTAGGATAAACGGCTGAGTATAAATTGCATTTTTTTTAAGCTCAGGTAAATACTTTTAACTTATTTTCCCTTATACGGGCTTGGGGTACGGTATATAAAATACCGCTTGGTCGGGCATTGAATTTTTAAGCGTATGAAGGTTACTTTAATGAGATGACCCGTTTAAATTATTGTGTTTGCTTAAAGCCTTTGGGGGGTTAATGACCATGTCCCGGATATCCTTGGCATCATTCATGTTTTGGCCACGACCTTAGCACGGGGTGTAGGCGTACACCCGCCAGTGCATATATAAATAATAAGGTATAACCGCCGGTTACGAGAATAACTCGCCGCGGGACTATACCATGTGGTGTGTCTATTAATCTTTAACCCGGTATTCAACCCGGGCTATTGAACGTATAACGAACATATAATTCTTTTACAAGTTTATATATAAATAATTATCCCAAGTTATAAAAAGTTTTGTGCCATGTGCATTCAAATCAATTTTCTAAAAACATTTTCAAAATGAGTCAGTTAATTGTATTTACCAGTGTAAACTGACGTATTTTTCCAAAAAGATTAAGTGACAGGTACTATACGTAATTGGCTGGGAGCTCAGGGCGTTAATAGGGAATCTTGCAAGTTCTAGATGCATAAAGTCTGTTGAACAATGTTATCTTTCTGTTTTAAGATCCGCCTGTGGATCCATCTTACATTCCGTTGTAATATTTAATATTACTTTTGAATCGGATTGTAATATATTTATCCTTTGCTTCCGCTGTGCAATTAAATTGTGTTGTTTGACTATGATGATATCAACTACGTCACGATACTCCCCACCGGGCCCACCGGTAATACGTGGAAATATCGGGGTGTGACAGGCTACGTAAAAACTAAAGATGAGAGACAAGGGTTACAGTTACTGTATTATTTGTTATCAACCTGTGTTTATTAGGTACACAATTATTTATATAGCGTTGTAGTTATAGTTATTACTTGGATTTGATGACAAAAGAAGTATGATAAGCTTAAACACAACTGGATTGCACATCAATTTCGTTGCCCACAGCGCAACGCGCGCGGGTCACTTTTCTAGTTTATTATATTTTCATTACGGTGGATGGGGCATGTAACACCTCGTAAAATTGTGTCCAAGGATGTGTTGACACGTGTACTAAACCCTAATGAAGTCAAACATTGACTATGAAGGACTAATATTGTCAAACGATGAAAAGATGTATGTGGATGGACTAAAAGTGTCAACATGCATAAACTATGCCTCTAAATGACCTTTTACGGTGTTCGTATTCTTTAACGAATTATTCGTTAGATAAACGAAACCGCTTGTAATTAAATGCAAGAAATCATGATTTAAGAGGTTGAAAGTGTCAACATGTTTAATTATACCTCTGAGTGACCTTTTAACGAACCCGGATCTTAACGATGTTAGTTTATACTCCAAGAACACCTATAACCTAACTTGAGGGGCCAAAAGTGCTAAAAACGAAAGTTATTTCAAGTTAAAAGGTAAAGGAACTGAAACTGCCAAACATTAAAGATGTTTGGCTGATTTTGGAGTGGCTCGCGGGCCACGACCGACCACTCAATCCACCATGCACTCATAACTCGATACCTTGAGCTCTTTGATGGTTTTTATTAACTGCTATGACACCTGGGATGATCTTGGGAGCCCTCTAACACCTGATTTCATCTTGTGATGTCCTCTTCAAGTATAAATAGGGGCCTTTAGAAGCCATTTTTCCTTGCACCATTCAAATTCTCACTTCTAATACTTCTTGGATATTCTCGGCTATAAGGAGACTCCCCTTCAGTCAAGTTTTCGAGCTAGGACCATTTGTAAGTGTCCTTAGCCTCTGCATTTCGTTTTATAGGCTTTTAAAAGCCGAAAGTCAAAGTTTTTCGATAAACGCTTTGACTTTCGGTTTAGAGCATTATGGTCCAGCCATTGTTCGAGGCGAACATGGCTACGTGATCGTAATTAGGTAGGTGTTAATCCCTTAAAAGGGCACCTCCTAATAATCACATTTGCTTGGTGAATTGTCGGGTTAAAGTTATTAATTTAAAAAGTCAAACGGGTCAGTATTTTTTTAAATAATTTAAATCTAATAATGTAGATATTTTAAAATATGTTTTATCACTTTAATAACTTGGTAGTAATTATTAGAACATGTGTAAACATGTTCAACCCGACAATTCCATATTTAAGGTCGGTTCACAACCGAAAGTCTTGAAGTTTGACTTCTGCTTTGACTTTCAGTTCTGACCCGAATTAGTATAGTTTCATTCTGTTTTAAGGTTCCTTTGTGACCATATTATATTGTAGTATAACCCTTTGTGGTTATATTACATGATCATATAGTAATCTAAGTTCATTTGCTAAGTTCCGTTATCATGCTTAATGCTGACTAAATTGCCCTTTTGTCTAAAAAATAAGGTTTTAAATATATATATGAGCATGGAAATGAATTATATTCTGATATGTAAACATATTTAGCATATTTTGACATTTATACTCTGGTCATAAACTGAGTTTGCATAAATAATCATAAATTATGCTTTTAAAAGGACTAAAGTGCCCTTTTACATCTAAAATGAGTTTTAAACATAATTTTAACACAAAACTCATTACATACTGACATGATATTATAATTAAGATCATTTGGGATACTAAGTCAGATTGTAAACTGGGTTTAACTTCATATTCTTCTACAATGCCGATAAATGACGATAATGCCCTTTTGACACTTAAAATGAGTTTTAAACATGATTTGCATGTAAAACCTTTTGCTTACAGATATGTTATGAAAACATATTTTAATCATTCAAAGCTGGTCATAACATCAGATTTACCAAAACATCTTAATTATCATCATTTAATGACTTTTACGCCGTTTAGGCGCATAGTATGGTTTTAAACCATACTTATTACCCAAGACTTGTTACCTACTGATTTTATAAACATTTTTAAATATTTTTATAGTAGGTATAAGTCATGAACTCAGAATCCCAAATAAGTTCTCAAAACTATGTATGAAATGACCAAAATGCCCCTGCGGTGCATAATTTGGTCTTAAAACATAAACCACACATATATTTGACATCCTACTGGTATTATATCATAAACTAATTATTTTCCAAGAATGTTTATGACCAAAACATCAGTTTACTTGCAAGCTCCTTTTATAAGTCATAAAATGACCAAAACGCCGTTACGGGGCTTAATCTGATTTTAAAACCATAACGGCATACATGTTGATATCCTATTGATATTATAACATGTTTTAAGTATAATAACATATGGAACTTATATATGACTCATCCGGTTACCCGTTAATGCTTATACGCGTTCGGTTCGACTTATGCGACTAGTTTGCATAAGTTAACCAAAACGGGTTTAACCTATTCATTTAAACTTCAATTTCCAGAATGTGTTTAGTTTACCCACATTATACAAGTCTTCATACTTGTTGGGTCTAAATTACATTCTAATCCGATCATCGCTTAATCTAGCGTATCGTATCGTACCGTATTTCATTCTTAAGCTAGCTGGTCTAAGTCTATGACTTAAATAGGACCCGTTAGCATTCTAAATGGTTAATATTGCCATCATTCTAGACTAGAGCCTTCCGGTAAAAGCTATCTACACGTGTCTACTGAATTATTCGACTGAGTTGTTTAATTCTTGCATTTTGAATCAAGTTATAACTCAGGTAAATACTTTTAACTTATTTTCCCTTATACGGGCTTGGGTTACGGTAAATTATTACCGCTTGGTCGGGTATGGGACCACTTAGCCGGATTGTGGCTACCAAATCTGCATAACTCGTTTTAACCTGCTTTGTTTGATAATTTAAGATTGGGGTTAACTCGACGGTGTCCTGGATATCCTTGGCTCATTTAAGTTACTAATGGCCACGACCTAAGCACGGGGTGTAGGCATACACCTGACAGATGCAAATGCTAAAAATGTATTTTACCCACAAGTTGGGGATAACTCCTTTGTGGGTTTTATAAGTGGTGTGTCGGTTAACCATGTCTCGGTTTCTATACTGAGCCCCATATGTATTGACAAACATGTAAAACTGTGTACAAGATTAAAATTCGTAATTGTCCTAAGTTATAAAAGATTTTCATGTGCATTGTGCACTTAAATAAATTTTGGAAATGTTTTTAAAATGTGTCAGTTAATTGTATTTACCAGTGTAAACTGACGTATTTTCAAAAGACTAAGTGACAGGTCCTAAACGCAATAGGTCGGGAGTTGCTTGGTATCGATAGAGGATCTTGCAAATCCTTAGGATGCCTAAAGTCTGTTAAAACATCATTTTGTACATTTATTAGATCCACCTGTGGATCCTTTATGACAACCGTCTGTAATTATTATTTTGACCTTTGAACACTCGGTCTGTAATAGTAATTTTATTCCAAGACTTCCGCTGTGCTATTCTGTGTTTAATTGTCTATGATGATATCAACTACGTCACGCTACTCCCCACCGGGCCCACCGGGTTATGTTGGAAATATTGGGGTGTGACAGGTTGGTATCGGAGCCAACATTGAGTGAATTAAACACTAGCCTTTTGTGTTTGTTAGTGCAGTATGTGTCTATCGCCTCCGTCAATCAAAACCGTAGCAGAAACAGAAGAAATCTAGGCTTTTATTGTAATATCTAGTTAGAAAGGCAAGGTGGCATTATTGTAAATAAGGTGAACTACCTTATAAACCTTGGCCTATAAATAGGAGCTTTAGTTGTTTCATTTAAAGACTTTTTGCTCATTTGACATTTTAGGAAGATAAGCTTAGAGAGAGAAAGTCTAGAGAGAGAAAGTCCTCCACGTGATTCTCGACACTTTGTACTCGTCATATTATTCTATAGAATCACGGTTATAGTACATTCTCGTGTGTTCGGTCACGTTCGTGTACGGATTCCGCACGTTACACGTTCGTTCGTTTTGCAATCGTTCGGAGTCAAAACCGATCCTACAAGTGGTATCAGAGCTCAGGACGAGGAGTTCATACCAATTCAGCTTGATTTTACTGGATTCTCACACTTCTACTCATTCTTTTCTGATTTGAACGAAATTTCACGGTTGAAATGGCCTGAATTTGACATATATCAAGCGAAACATTGTGATAACTAATCCTTGAAAGATTTGGACCTTAATTCAAACAAAATCTACTAAAATTTTGTGTTTCCGCTTGAAAACTGTTCGAACATTGCTGATGTCATAGTGATCCCGCTTGAAAATACTGCTGATTTCGCTTGAAATTAGCTTCTTTTGTCTGATTTCGCTTGAAAGTTCAAGCGAATTAAGAGATTTCGCTTCAAGTAACTTGTTTTCGCTTGAACTTGATTTGCTATTTCGCTTGAAAAGCTATCTTGCTTAAAGCTGATTTCGCTTGAATAGATTCCGCTTGAATCCGTATTTTTCAAAACCAAGAATTTTCTAAGTGTTTGTTGATCATTTCAGGTACGTGAAGATGGATGATTTAATCCTTTCTGTGATGTGTTTGCTTTTACCGGTGGTTCGGGAGATGGCACATTAAACGATATGAATGAGAATACAACAACACCGAGTGCAAAGAAAATTCTCAATGATGCTATGAGCGTAGACAGTGCATATGGAACATACAACAAGCCGCCTAAGCTGATGGCGATTGAAGATTACAACAGGTGGGCTACAAGATTTGAGGAATGGCTTAAGGCGTTTGCATATCAGAGTTGGAGAAGTTTGAAAAATGGCTGTGATTTAGGAAGAGATGATTATGAGAACTTGGAAGATAATCAAATTGAAAAATACGTTGCTGAACAGAAGTGTATTGCTTTACTTCACCAATCTGTTCGAGATGACATTATCGCACTGATCGAGTACAAAGATTCAAGAGAACTTTGGGAAAAATTAAAAATTAAATGTAATGGTAGTGCTGAAATAGTGAAGAACAAAAAGAAGCTGTTACGAAAAGAGTTTGATTTGTTTAGTTGTTTAAAGAACGAGTTTGTTTCCAAGATGATCGAAAGATTTGGACATCTAAAGATGGAGCTTGCTAGACATGACATCATCTACAGTCAAGAAGAGCTGGTAGACAAATTGTTTGATGCTCTACCAAATGAGCAAGATTGGCAGTATTTTGCATTGATGTTGAAGAATACGATAAAGCCAGCTGATTTGAAGGTTGATCTGCTTATAGAAAGACTGGAAAGCCATGAATTGGAGATCAAGAAATCCAGCAAAGTCAATAACACATCTTATCAGCAGAATGTGGAGTTGTACTACAGAGGAAATCTACCAAAGACTGGTTCTCCAAGAACAGCCTTTTCAGCAGAAAGCTCAAAATCAGTGAATCAAGAACTCCTAGCAGTGGCTACCATGGTGGTTCTTCGTCAAATACTTTAAATCAATCTGCACTAAAGAATCTTTTTCAATGCAACATTGCTGTTGATCTGAAGAATGGTCAGAATTTCAGTGAGGAGTCTGCTAAACAATAGATGGTGTTCTTAGCATCTGTGTTAGAATCGTACGAAAGTCTCGTTGCAGGAAAGATTGGCAACACCAACCTAACAAAAGAAGACTACGATCAGATCGATCCTGAGGAGATGGAGTTGATTGATATAAGGTGGTGTATGGCCAGTGCAGTAAGAAGAGCGCAACGATTTATGGAGATTACTGGAAGACAGTCTATTGGTGGACCTTCTACCAAGTTAGGCTTTGACAAGACATGTTTCAAATGTAAATAGAAAGGTCACTTTAAGCGTGAGTGCAGAAATGCTTACACTGATGATACTGCAAATCCTTTTCGGGAGGATTATTACAAGAGAGCGATCTATCATCAGAATAAATCAGAACCTCCCAGGATGAAGCAGAAAGAGGAGGTACCCAAAGAGAAATCTAGGGCACTTGCAGTTTTTCATGACGATGAAGGTTATAATTGGAGTGATGTTTTACCTGAGGAAGACGCAGTTGGTTATGCTTTCACAGCAGTAAAGATTGTTCCATTTAAGGATAAGAGAACTGAAGAAGTGAAGTATGTAAACAGGAAGGATCAAGCTCGATTCATGAAAACCAAAATCTACCGTATATACAAAGAAGCTAAACAGGAAAAAAGATGGGATCCTGATAGAGAGTGTTATCTTGATCAAAATGGAAATATTGCCGTGGATCCAGATACTGTTGATCTTGAAGTTCTCACCAAACAAATTGCAGATGAAGAGGAAGCTAGACAGAGAGAATGGTGGGGAGGAGGAGAAACCGTTGAGAAAGAAAAGGAAAAAGAGACAGCAAAAGAACTGGAGCCAAAGAAGATTGATGATGGAGTTATTGATACTTCACAAGAACTCACAGCAGAAAACTTAAAGAAGATGGCTGACAAAGTTCTAGCTGCAAAAGAACTAGAGGTAGTTTTTGGTTCTGGAACTGAGTCCAAAGATAAGGTCAGTACAAATGATACACATGAGTCAGGTAAGAATAGTAAATCTGAGAACAACTACAAAAATTGCATGAAAGAGTGCAAAGTTTGTAGTACACATGCTTACCTCAGTGGTAAGAAGGTTGAAGAGCTGACTAGTAGAGTCAGAAGTGTTGAAGATCAGATCTTGAACCGTGATAAGTTGTTGAAAGCTTCAAATGAAAAATTAAAAGAATTAACTGAGAAAATTGGAAACGATAAAAGTGATGTAGAAAGAATTAGGAAAGAAAATGAAAAATTGATTCTTGAAAATCGTCAAATCTCAGAAAATTTTGAGAAGCTAAAACAAACGGTTAAAGATTGTGATGAAAGAAATGGTAAGACAGACAAAGGAAATCTTCAACTGACCGGTGTTCTTAGAGTGAAAGAAGAGTTAATCAATTAGCAAATGGATGAAATTGCTAAGTTGAAGCTTCAATTTCAAGAAGCCAAAATTGAAAATGAACGCATCCAGTTGAAATTAACCAGTTACAACTCCGCAAGCTTTGTTTTACAACACATTGTTCCCAAACCCATCGGAAAAAACAAAGCAGGCGAAGATGTTTACTCGGATGGAACTGGGGTTGGGTTTCATCAGGCTCCACCACCAGTTTTAAACAATTATTCAAAGAAAAAGTCCGGGTTGGTTAATGATGAAGATGAAAATGAGGTTAAACTTCCAGAGTCAATTGATGTGACATTTTCTTCATCATCATTTGATGATAGTGTTCAAACTGATATTGTGAAAGGCATGGCTGAAAGTGTTTTGAAGTCTGATAGTGATTCAGTTGAGGATGAAGAATGTTTTCTGAACAATTACATTCTGAAACAAAAATCCATAAACAACTTAAATGAAGAACCTACTCTTGTCATGTACAAGATGTCGGGATCAGATAAGTTGTATTCGAATTCTGAGTTTCCGCTGGAGAATGTTAATGTTGCTAAATTGACAAATGTGTTCAAATTGGTTGAAATTAATCTATCTGAAATTGAAGGTCTAAAACAGACAAAAAGGCAAATGAATTTTGAAAAAGATAAATCTTACTACAAGAAGCCTGTTGTTCCACCGCGTTTTTATAACAACAATCGAAACAGATGGTCGGGTGGATATTAGGGTGGTAAGAACTATCAGAAAAAGAATGTTCAAAACAGAAGGTTTGCTGAGAAGAAAGTGTTTGTGTCTAGTTCGAGTTCACTTTCTGATGAAGAGTCTAAGATTTTTTCGAAAACAAATGAAGAATTCTTTGAGAAGAAGGCCTCACAACCTCTGTCTGAAGGCACAAGTCGAGTAGCTGATACTCGTACATGTTTCAGATGCAACAAAGTTAGACATATTGCACGAAAGTGTACCAACTTTAAGCCTAAGTCTGAAGTTGTTGAGAGTCAAAAGAAGAAAGTTGATGTGAGGGGAAAAGCTCAATTGGTTGTTGAGAAAAAGGTTTTGAAAAATGATAACACCAAGATCAAAACTGAACCGG
Organism: Helianthus tuberosus; assembly: GCA_030545235.1. Lineage (NCBI taxonomy): Eukaryota > Viridiplantae > Streptophyta > Magnoliopsida > Asterales > Asteraceae > Helianthus > Helianthus tuberosus. Next base: position 216,562 of record JARYGA010060764.1, read on the forward strand.
TTAAGAATATGGTAACTAAAAATGACAAGTTTTATAAACGGGTTGCATCATCTCAACAAACATGGAAGCCAAAAAGTTCATCTAAACCAAAGGTTTCAGAGTCAGAAAAATAATTGTCTTCTACCACACCGGTGAAGATGGATGTTCCTTTGGATTATTATGAACAATTAGAGAAACAATCTTTTATTCCAGCAGAGAAGAAGAATGTTCAAAAGAAAAATCAACCAACTGGTCAATCTAAGAAAGAGGAGTTTTTCTTATACAAAAAGGTTGAGGTTGGTTCTGAGGAAAGCTTGAAGATGAATGACAAAAACTTTCCATCACTTTACATTGGAAAATCTCACATTAATGTCAAGTTACCCGAGTCAAAAGAGGCTTGGGTGGCATCAAAATCTCACTAAATGTTTGGATATGTGTAGGAGCTTCCAAGATCCGTTTCACGCTGGATTATGGATAGTGGAGCTTCTCGGCACATGACAGGGAAGACAGCATTGCTGTATGATGTTAGAAATTTTAATGGAGGTTATGTAGGTTTCGCTGGAAATCAAGGAGGCAGAATTGTTGGAGAAGGTGCAAATCAAAATATTACTAATCTGGAAGGCGAGGTAGATGTTTCAGGCGAGGTGATGCCAAGAACTTTTTCATACCATCCAGAGGAGCTGATCATTGGAGAATTGCAAACAGGCATTCGCACTAGACGTCAAATTGACCAAGGCCTTACTTGTCTTTATTCTACAGTAGCACCTTTACAAACTGAGTTTTCACTTAGTTGTTTTATTTCGCAGATCGAACCGCGAACATACAAAGAGGCGCTAACTGAAGATTCTTGGGTCAATGCTATGCAAGAAGAGTTGAGTCAATTTGAGAAGTTAGGTGTGTGGAAGTTAGTAGATTTGCCTGATGGTCAGAGGAAGATAAACACCAAGTGGGTGTTCAAGTGCAAGAGGGATGATAGAGGGGTTGTTGTTCGTAACAAAGCTCGACTCATAGTCCAGGGTTTCAGTCAGCAGGAGGGTATAGATTTCACCGAAGTGTATGCTCCAGTGGCTCGACTAGAAGCGATCAGAATCTTTCTAGCATTTGCATCTTGGAAAAATTTCAAAGTTTATCAGCTAGATGTGAAATCGGCGTTTCTCTACGGGAAGGTAAAAGAGGAGGTATATGTCGGACAACCACCGGGCTTCACCGATCCAATCCACAAAGACAAGGTCTACTTGCTAGATAAAGCGCTGTATGGTTTACACCAGGCCCCGAGAGCTTGGTACGAGGCATTGTCTCAACATTTGATTGCCAACAACTTCATCCGTGGAAAAGTGGATGCCACTCTCTTCACCAAAGAGGTCGACGGTCATTTTCTGATAGTTCAAATATACGTGGACGACATCATATTTGGGTCAACAAATGAGAATTTGTGCAAAGATTTTGAACAAGTTATGAAGCAGAAATTGGAAATGTCATTGATGGGTGAGATGAAATTCTTTTTGGGACTGCAGGTTGATCAACTACCCAAAGGAATTTTCATACATCAAACGAAGTACGTTCATGATATCTTGGAGAAATTCGAGATGTCAGGTTCTACTCCAGCTTCCACCCCATTAGCGACGAACCATGGGATAAACCCTGATCTCACCGGAGAGAAGGTAGATGAAACGATGTATCGTTCCATGATCGGATCGCTGATGTATTTGACAGCTTCAAGACCCGATATTATGTATCCAACCTACCTTGCAGCAAGATTTCAATCTAACCCGAGGGCCTCGCATATGGTGATTGTGAAAAAGATATTACGCTACCTGAAAGGAACTCCATCGTTGGGGTTGTGGTATCCAAAAGATGGCGACTTTATGCTCGAAGGGTATTCCGATTCCGATTTCGGATGCTGCAAAGTCAACGCTAAATCAACAACAGCGGGGTGCCAGTTTTTCGGACCACGATTGGTCACCTGGCAATGCAAAAAGCAGACCTCTGTGGCTTTATCCACATGTGAAGCGGAGTATGTATCTGCTAGCAGTTGCTGCTCTCAGATCTTGTGGATCCAGCAACAGATGCACGACTACGGTTTGCAATTTCTTAACACCCCTATCTTTGTTGATAATGAGGCAGCGATTAATATTACTAAAAATCATGTTCATCACGCTAAAACCAAACACATAGAAATTCGTCATCACTTCATTCGCGATTGTTTTGAGAAGAAGTTGATACGAATTGAGAAAATCCACACTGACGAACAAAAAGCTGATTTACATACCAAAGCATTTGATAAAACACGTTTTCAATATTTGCTAAAACTGAATGGTATGAAGCTTTTATCGGTGTTGGAGGAGATTCTTGGCGTTGATGAAGGAGACATTGTAGATGATGATGTTGAGAAGCAATCTGCAATGGTTTGTCGATTTTTTACTTGTTTTGGTATTTAGGGGGAGAGTATAGGGTAATATTTTCAGAAAATACAAAAACAATAAAAAATGACAAAAATACAAAAACATGAGATATTTTCAAAATCCAAAAACAATAGAAAACCAGAAAAGAGCTTGTGTAAAAAGGGAAAATGATAGTACATTGGCTTGACAGTTACGGTATGCTAAAGAAATGGAAAGTTTAAAAGGTTAAACAGTCTCGCTGATGATATGCCGATAGGTTTTTGCACATTTAGTAGGTTTGTTCGGGATATAAACCTAAATTCTTACTTGCTTATTTCGTGGGGAACACTACTTGGATATATAGGTAACCCCTGAAATCTTGTTTGAAAGATCCATTTTTCTGAGATACTAGGTTTTTATACTCAGTGATATCTGGGGTATTATCCCGGGACTTCTGATAATGCGGAAGCAATGGCCTAGTCCCCGGAGAATACTTTACTGATTGCTTGAAAAATAGCGCCGCCCTCAGCATAAATGATGAAGACAATAAAATTGCTAATCAATGCTGTTGTAAAAAAGATCATCTAAATGGGACCCACTAAAGTCGAACCGTCATCTCTCTGCTGAACGGAAGTTCTGACCTGAGCTCTCACGGTTTCGCAATTTAACCCCTTACAGATATCATCTGTGGTATACTCACCTGTAAGACTGAATATTGGGATCTGGATACAGGAGTATATTCAAGAGGTGGGACACACGTATAAGTTTAAGTCTCTAAAGTACTAAATCCGTATCCTGGACAGATTGAAATGTGTGTGAGAATTTAGAGTTAACTGCCATTTTCGTCCCTGTGGTTTGGTCACTTTGGCCATTTCAGTCCATTTTTCAAAAATGCGCCATTTTCGTCCCTCACGTTCTGGAAAGGTGCCATTTCAATCCAAAAATCATAACCCAGTTAAGTCAGTTTGTAAATAAGGACTGATTGTGTAAATTTGTAACATAAGGACTGATTGTGTAAATTTGAAAAATGGACTGAAATGGCAGTTAACACCACCACCACTAGCCCTGCCACCACCACCACTCCGCTGCCACCACCACCACCACCACCGCCACCACCGCCACCACAGCCACCACCGCCACTCCACAGCCACCACAGCCACCCTGCCACCACCACCACTCCGCTGCCGCCACCGCCACCACCGCCACCACAGCCACCACCGCCACCACAGCCACCACCGCCACCACAGCCACCACCTCCACCCTGCTCATTTCTGCAACTCACCGGAGTTCGGAGTTCATCGGAGAAGACGACCGGAGAAGACGAAGACGTCCCCGTAACCCGCAAGCTTTTCGTTTCGGTATACCGTTCTCGTTCCTTTGTTTTGCTCGTTCACATGGATCATGCTGGAATATTTCTCTGGTTTAATAATATTTTTAATCAAAATATCAATTTTATTGGTTGTAATTGATCATCTTATTAACAAATCGAACGATGATGATAAATAAATCATTGCCTCATGAATATCCTTCCATCAATAAAATGAATACTTCATGCTAATCATGCTGTTGTTGTAGAGTTAATCAGTTAACTATCTGCAAACCATCATTTAATGTATCAAGCAGGTAGTGAATTAGCTCACACCAAGGGCCTAGATGTATCAATATTGGTTTTCTAAAAAACAAGAAAGTTTACTTGTTAACGTTGGTTTGAGCAGGGGCATAACAGGAGAACGTACAGTGAAGCGGTTGCACCTATCGAGGGCTGTGACTGTACCTGAAGCCACAACTATTTATGAAGCCTGCTGTCGGATGGCTGCTAAAAGAGTTGACGCTGTTTTACTAATCGACTCAAATGCACATCTTAGCGGTATATTGACAGACAAGGTTTGTATTAAATCCTGACACTTTAAAGGTGGCAGTTTTGACCCGTTTGCTTATAAATCCTTACACTTTAAAGGAACGAGAACGGTATACAGAAACGAAAAGCTTGCGGGTTACGGGGACGTCATCGTCTTCTCCGGTCGTCTTCTCCGATGAACTCCGAACTCCGGCGAGTTGCAGAAATGAGCAGGGTGGCGGTGGTGGCTGTGGTGGCGGTGGTGGCTGTGGTGGCGGTGGTGGCGGTGGTGGTGGTGGCAGCGGAGTGGTGGTGGTGGCAGGGTGGCTGTGGTGGCTATGGTGGCTGTGGTGGCGGTGGTGGCGGTGGTGGCGGTGGTGGTGGTGGCAGCGGAGTGGTGGTGGTGGCAGGGCTAGTGGTGGTGGTGTTAACTGCCATTTCAGTCCATTTTTCAAATTTACACAATCAGTCCTTTATGTTACAAATTTACACAATCAGTCCTTATTTACAAACTGACTTAACTGGGTTATGATTTTTGGACTGAAATGGCACCTTTCCAGAACGTGGGGGACGAAAATGGCGCATTTTTTAAAAATGGACTGAAATGGCCAAAGTGACCAAACCACAGGGACGAAAATGGCAGTTAACTCGAGAATTTAAATGGATCAGTATATCGACAATCTAAGCGAATTGTTTAATTCTGAGTATGAAATTAAAGCTTAACGGTACTTGTGACTTGTTGAATAGCTGATATGATTCCCTAACACGCTCACCAAAAATATGTTTGTATATAGTTTACTTTCATTGCATTTTATTTCTGTATTTCATTTCTAGTTTAGAAACTTTATTAAAAATCCAAAAAGATTTTACACTTCTGCTTTATTTTCCGACAAACCAAAGTGGAAAGCTGATCTTCAGATTCGAATTGAAGCAGATGCAGGATGTTTCTGGGCTGGAGGATGAGTTTGGAGTTAAAAACATGATAAGTTTGTGAAAGATGAAAAGTTAAAGCAAGTTCATTAACTTGAAACTTGTAATTTTCAGAAAAATGCTTGAACAAAGTTGAACTAAATGTCAGTGTGATTGTCTCAGATCAACCAAGGTCATTAAGTTGGACTTGGTAGATAAATTGAGTAATCAGGGTCATTAATTTGGACCTGAATATTTAAATGGATTTCTAATTCTGACAAGACCAACAAATGAAGTTGAATGGTAAGTTTGAATTGAAACTATTATTGTCATATATCTTATATTTGGGTAGAATATATGCAGGAAAAAGGAATCAAGTTCCCCATGGTAACAAATGTCAAAGTTTGAATCAGAATTTAAAGCCCTAGCTTATCGTAAGGGGTAGGGGTGCAAACGAGCCGAGCGGCTTGCGAGCTACTCGAGATCGGCTCGAGAAAAAGCTCGAAACGAGCCGAGCCTTATCGAGCTCGAGCCAAGCTTGGGCCTCAAAATAAAGCTCGTTTGTTTATCGAGCCCGAGCTCGAGTCTCGCATGTGAAGCTCGTTAGGCTCGTCGAGCCTTATCGAGCCTTAATGTAAACGAGCCGAGTCGAGCCGAGCTTATTTAAACTTGTTTACAAGCCGACCTCGAATCCAAAAATAAGCTTATTTAGTAAACGAGCCCGAGCCCGAGCTTCACTTATCGAGCTTGCGAGCCTAAAAAACCTATTATTTATATTATTTTTATTTAATATACTAATTAATAGATAATAAACGAGCCGAGCCCGAGCCGAGCTCGAGCTTGAGAAAATACAACGAGCCGAGCTCGAGCTTTGAAAACAAGCTCGAATCGAGCCGAGCTCGAGCCCGAGCTCTCATAAGTTAATCGAGCTCGGGCTCGGCTCGGCTCGTTTGCACCCCTAGTAAGGGGGAGTCTGCGAAAGGGGGAGTTCACATTCTGGATCAACACTTAAAGGGGAGATTGAAGATTAAAGTTTGAAGATAAAGATTGAAGAGAGCTTTACAATGATAAGACAATTTGGAAAAAGACAAAGACTAAAGACTCGACGCCGAAGGCTTCGTCAACATCCAAGGGGGAGTCTGTTGGTGCATCTAGTGTCTGTTAACTTCGTCTTAATCGAGTCTTATGTCTAGATAGGATAAACGAGCACACAACAGGATAGAATTTAGGGTTGTTATATGTTAAAGTGGTTGATTCCGCTTGAAAGGGTCAATGTGCAGTTCAAGCGAAATCAACATATGATATTTCGCTTGAAGTGAACAATTGACATGTTCAAGCGAAATCACTGATCTCGCTTGAAACACATGTCATGTTCAAGCGAAATCTCTCACTCTATATATACCCATGTGTTGTGTCATTTGAAGCGGACCTGGTCTTGTGTATTGAGTCGAGGTGCTGCTGGATTTTTATCAGAAATCTTTGTAAAGACTCAGAAAATCAGTAATAGAAAAGAATTGAAAGGAAACAAGCTGTTTGACATTGTTTGCATTGATTCCGCCTTTGTAAATGATGATGAACTACTCAACTTGACTGTTTAGGGTCACTGGATCGATCCAACAGTGTTTAATCCCAATGACACAGTAGCACATTCCTTAGACTTCCAAGTCTAGACAAATAACCTAGGATTAATCCTAATCTCTATTTAGTTTATATATGTTGTTTTCTTTGTTTTTGACAGGTTACTTATTAAAATGCCGCCTAGAGTTCTAGGAAGAGGCCATGGAAAAGGTGCAATGCGAGGTGGACCATCTAATCAGGCGGGACCATCACACTATCGTTCCCCATCAGCAACATTTGACTCTGATCCCTATCAAGATTGGGGATATTCTGCAGAACCAGCAAGGCGATATGTTTCATTAAGCACTTCGCCATCATACCATCACTCATTCGTGTAGGATCATTTTCAGACCCGAACGAGTAGATCAGAAGAGTTTATCTCTACACGAAGGGCGGAAACAGACTTGTAGAGGTCAATTCACCAAGATATACACTTTAAACTGTTGTATGATTGATTTGATAACGATTTACAACCTGACAACACTTCGGCAGCACTTCGTTACACTGACCGGAAAGTTACAAATGAAATCAAGACATCTAGTATTTATAGGGTTAGCTATTTCGTTTGAAAGTGGCAAGATGTCTTTCAAACGAAATTAAACCTTCTAATTTCGTTTGAAGATGTCAGTTACCATTTCAAACGAAATTACATCAAATGCCCTTAAAACCTACCCTATTTCTCGTAAAACGCGCCCTGATCTAACAATTGTAATGTAAGACTCGATACAAGACGAAGTCGACAGACGCATGCCCCAACAGACTCCCCCTCGAATGTTGACGAGTCTTAAGTGTCGAGTCTTCAACGTCTTCAGTCTTTATCAGCCTTTGGGCTTCCAAAATCTTGTCCTGGCTCTTGTCTCACTTTAAATCCTTCTCTCTCTAGCAGAATCCTCTCGAACTAACTCTCCTCGGATGTCTTCAGACTTCCCCTGTCGATTTACTGGGATCACAATCTGGCTTTTGAAATCACATAGTCCTCAGGTATCGGAACCTGGCTTTGTGCTCTTTCTTCAGGTTCAGGATCAAAACCTGGCTACACCTGCACATTCTTAACCCAGAAATAAATTTAACAGATTTAACATTTGACAAATTTATCCATACAGATTCTCTCTCAAATTTTACCAGAATGATTTATCAATGATAATATCTGATGAACCACTTGTACCGAAAAATATTCAAAAAAAATTTCTCATTTAAACACAATCTCCCCCTTACTACATGCTCATCATGTTTTGCACTTGGAATTTTGACAATCAGCTCTCCAACATCAGTTGTCGAAAATCTTTTTGAATTTTTCAAAATTTATGGTAAAACACACTAAAATCTTTTTGGATTTTTTAATACAATGAAATGCAGTAAAGAAATATTTACAGACAATATTTTTGTGAGTTTGTGTAAGAGGATCATATCAGTTTTTGACAAGTCACAAGTATCGTTGAGCTTAGTTACACATTAAGAATTAAACAATTCACTTAGATTGCCGATATACTGATCCACTTAAATTTTCACACAAATTTCAACTTATTCAGGATATGAGTTAGATGTTTTAAGAACTTAAACTCATTCATGTGTCCCACCTCTTGAATATACTCCCGTATCCAGATCCCAATATTCAGTCTTACAGGTGAGTATACCACAGATGATATTTGTAAGGGGAATAAATTATGTAACAGTACGAAACCGTGAGAGCTCAGGTCAGAACTACCGTTCAGCAGAGAGATCACGACTCGACTTTTGGTGTGTCCCCTTTAGAGGATCTTTTTTACAACAGCATTGATTAGCAATTTTATTGTCTTCATTTTATGCTGAGGGCGGCGCTATATTTCAAGCAAGCAGAAAGTATTCTCCGGGGACTAGGCCATTGCTTCCGCAAAATCAGAAGTCCCGGGATAATACCACAGATATCACTGAGCATAAAGACCTAGTATCTCAGAAAGAGGGACCTTTCAAACGAGATTTCAGGGGTTACCTATATATCCAAGTAGTGTTCCCCACGAAATAAGCAAGTTTGAATTTAAGTTTATATCCCGAAAAAGCTTACTAAATGTGTAAAAACCTATCGGCATATCATCAGTGAGACCGTTTAACACTATTTAAACATTACATTTCTTTAGCATACTGTAACTGTCTACTGATGTACTATCATTTCCTCTTCTTTGACACAAAAACTCTTTTTTTAATTTTATCATGTTTTTGCCTTTTTCAAATTTTCAAATTTTCAAATGTTTTTGGATTTTCTAAAAATTCTTACTCCCCCTAAAATGCAAACACATTTCAGGAAATTTGAAAATAAACTGTACAAGAAAAATTGACAACCGATATCGAATCGCTTCAAATCGCCATCCATTTGGCATAAACAATCAGAACTCCCCTTTACAACAAACTATTTTCTCATTATGATTTCAAAACACTTAAGTTTGTTTTAAACAAAATGATTTTTCTGGAAAATAAGTTTTGTTGGGGTTATCACTTGTAAAGATCGGGGTTCATCATATTGTTTTCCAAACAATCACTTGTAAGTATGGTCAAATCAAGTTCAACTTAATGACCCTGATTTACCACTTGCAGTTGAAAATTTCTTCAACCACTTTCAGATTCATTCATCAACCACTTGAAAAATATAACAGTTTAAGAAAATACCACCTGTATCTATACCAACTGTACCACTTGTAAGATTATCAACCAAGAAAGATGCCGATACCTGCTCCACG